>VXAU01005648.1:0-52262 GCA_013399695.1 Formicarius rufipectus
CCGCTCCTGACCCCGCGGAGCCCTGTCCCGGTCCCGCCATGCCAAGAGGAGCCGCTCTGGGGCCGGGATGGGGTCGGGAGCGGAGCCGGGCGGTCCGAGCCCCACGGTCCCTCCAGTTCCTGCACTCCCGGCACGGCCCCGCCGCTCCGTGCAGGGAGCGAGGCAGGGCTGGAATCCCCGGGCGGGGCTGGGACTGCCCCAGCACTATCTGCACTGCACGGCACGGGGGTCCAGCCCTTGGGCAGCACCGGCCGGAGAACCACATGGGAATGGACATCTCTGCTCCCGAACAGCCTCGCGCCCCCAGGACCTCGCTGGAGGGGCCCTGCCCATCTCAGGAGCAGCCGTGGAGGGTTCAGTACCTGAGACAGCACCACGGACCGGTTTGGAGCCTCCCCGTGAGCCTCACAGCGCTGGGTCTGGACGGCAGGACCCAACAAGGTCAGGTTTGATCTGCATTCTTAGCCCCTGAACCTGCCCCAAAGAGCTGGGGCCAAGCCCTGGCAGTGCAGGGCCGGGGCTCCGTGTTCCAAGATGGGCAGGATTTGGGTTCTGTTCCTGACCCCCAAAATGCAGGATTGGGGTTTTCTGTTAAAGGCCTTAAACTGCCTGGATGAACCTGGTTTTATCTCTATATGCAGGTGCAGGTGTTATTCTACTCTATTCCCACTGGAAATCCTGTTTTGCTGCAGCAGCTCAAGCTGACCCCTGGAAAAGATTATTGGGTAAGCACAGGTAAGGTCTGGTTTGGAAATCCTTCTGCCCAAGAAGGGGCAGGTTTGCTGTGCTGGGGCCAGGTCATTGAANTATTCTACTTTCCCAGTACCAGGTTTGTTGTGCTGCCTCCAGCTCCCTGAGTGATGCCAGTCAGCACTCCCAGAGGCCCAGGGATCACCCCCAGAGTCGGCTGGGTCTGATCCCAACAAAAGGGCAGGAAGAGCAGCAGTGCTGAGCAGGCACCAGCAGGGCATGATCTGGGTAATCCTCACTGTGTTCCTTGGCTTAGGGTGAGATGATTCCCACCTGTTGCTGCCAGGAAGAACCTGCTCCCCCAGGACATCCCCTGTGGGCTCCCCAGAGATGACTGTGTTCCCATCCCAGTGCTGGCTGCCTTGCTCCCTTAGGGTAAGCACATCTCTGGACAGAACCCCAAGCAGGTGAGGGCTTGGACAGCATCCAGTGCACAGAATATCCCCCAGGGAATGGGACCTGAGCCTGTAAGTCTTTTCCTGCACATGGACTCGATGCCATGGGGTTTATTGTCAGGTACAGTGGGCTTGGTGAGGAGGAGGAAGGTGTGAGGGCCTGAAGTTTTACTAATCACATTAAGATGAATTAAGCTTGCCAGGCTTTTAGGCCTGAGTCTGTATCAACAAAAAATATTGTACAGTAAGGTCCATATGGACCCTAAACTCAATACACACATGATGACAAAAGAACTATTATTCTTTGTTTAAGCCCCATCTTGGGCACCAATTTTGTCTATCTGGACTAAGAAAGGGACCTCTTTCCCCAAACACGACCACAACCTATAAAAGACTTTAATCATGAAATGTCTAGAAAAAGATAATAGTTCTTACCTACAAAGAGATATATATGTATCTCCAAACCCAGAACGAACAGCAGCGCCGTAACCAAAACTTGGAAACTCCCTAAGTTCTGTGTCTGCTCCCCGTCGGTGCAGTCCCGTCTACCGAGAGTGGGGGGCGATGCCGCGCCTCGGGAGGCAGCGGGCACACAAGTCGCACCCGGAATAGGGGGGGAAGGTGACGGTTCTGGACAACTCACGTGGGGAAAAGGCGGTCACAAGGGACGGCTGAAACTTTTCTCGTGGGCAGTGCAAAGACCCTTCTTCTCGTTGTTCAGGGGAAGCGAGGTAGGATTTGGCAATTCCTCTGCAGGTGGTGTCACCCTCGGGAGGTCTGTAACAAGTGGGGTAGTGGTGACTGCTCTTCCTCCAGGACAGAGAGTTGGGGGGGCCCGAGCCAAAGGAATTCCCTCCAAGATGCTTCTACTAGTCCCTCGGAGCAGTCACAGAAAAGAAGTGTGTCCAGCACCAGGAAGAAACCCCTCTCTCCCCAGCTCACCCCCACCCCACCCACCAATCAAGTCGGAATGCGGAGCCACCAACCACCCCTTTGTTACCTGGTCCTGGCTCCCAAAACATTTCTATTGGTAAGGGAGAGAAAAATTCCCTGAAAGATTTTGCAATCCTAACACACAGGGATGCTGCGCTGCTCTTGTGCTGCCCTGCTTAGCTGAAGGTTATGAGATCAAAGCTCTAGCCATGCCAAAGGATCTGAAGCAAAACAGGCCCTTTTATTTTTAGATCACCTCAAGGGCTTTTGAGACCAGAGGAAACCAAATGATAGTTAATGGACTGGGAGGGCGTGCCAGGAGGATAAGGTTAAGTGGGATAATAATCTTCATCCTGAACTTGGGGCCACCTGGCACCTTCCCTAATGTGCCTGGTCACAAGGTGAACCACTGGGAGCAAACCTCACAGATTTGCTGCCCACAGCCCTTACAGCAAAGCTTAGGGTTCTGGCAAACACCTGAGTCCTCCCCTAAAACAGTTAATTAATTAATTACTGTTTTCCTCCACATTACACTCAGGCAGAAACTTGCCATCTTTCTCTGCATGGCCCTTTCTTTGGTGCTCTGATTTTTTTACTTCCAAAAGCTTGCAATTAATTACATTTCCTGAATTAATCATTAATTCATTAATTAATCACATTTCCTAAATCTAAAACATTTCTTAGTTAAATTATAGGTTCTCTTGAGAATCAAAAAGGTTACTGCACAAGTTCTCTTTGTTTGGCTTTGTTGTGAGTGAAGGGGATGGTCTGGCTGAAGAACTGTCTTTTGAGAGAGCACTGGATGGGTGTATCAGTCAGATGTGTCTTGTAAGAAAGATAAAACTAATGAATTGCAGTTTCTCTAGGCAATGTCCTCTTTATGCCTGTTGTTGAGACCAGTGTAGGTAATAGTATCTACAAAGGTCATTAGGAAAAAAAGTTCTCATGTCTTCTCTCAGAGACACTACATCTAGGGTAGGAAAAACAGCTGAGCTAAATTTGGAATTTCTCTAAAATAAGAAAGAGACTATCAGAGTCTCTTCTCAAGAGAAGAACCCATGAGGATTTATTCCCTGGGGACTTGAGAATTATTTTAAATATGCAATGTCCCAGCTCACCCAGCCATACTCTTGGTATATTGTTGGGCTGAAGAAGCTCTTTACCTTTGAAGACTTACTCTGCCTTACTCCCACTGAAGTACAGTGCTATTGCACACTATCAGGCTCTGGAACTGGTAAAAGGATCAGTCAAAAGAAACACAGGGGTAGGAGACCACCACCTGGTATGTAGACAAGGAAGGCCTTGCATCTGAGCTAAGAAAAGCAGATGGAAACCAAGTCACAGGCTACATGGCTAAGAGAAATGGAAAGGAACTGAAAAACAGCATAAAAACAATGCTTCAAAGAAGTTACTCCTCTCCTAGTCAGGATGAAAAGGCTATTAAGAAATGGGTGGCAGCCACCATCAAAAGTACTGTAGTTGTAACAAGGTACACAGATACTCTACTCAGACTTGTCCAGGTAAGAAAAGTGCAATCACAAGTTTTTGAGAGATTTACAAAGTAGCTCTCTGTTTCAGGAGTTCACATGAGTAAAGGAAAGGGAGTAGGGGATTCAGAAGGGGATGCAATAGCACAGGCATTAAAGAGCATGCTGTTCTGTTTGCAGTCAGAACACACACCTGAAGGACCTCTGCCAGTTGTGCCACCAAAGTTCTCCTGGGGAAGTCCTGTGTGATTGATCTCCGAAGCAGCTGCTGAGTCACAACCCCACGAATAACAAGGAAGTGCTGTCTGCTCTGTTCTCTGGTAAGTTCAGCATTTTCATTTGATTTAGACTGTCATGACTCATTCTTTCAGCCCTGGGAATCCTCTCTGTGGCCCTTGGAACTGGCCCAAGGGAAGACACCGTACAAATACACTTGAAGGACTTTGTGCCAAGGGATCTTCTCATCTAGTTAAGCCTCAAAAGGTCAAGGTATCTTCAGTTGGGTGGTTTTCCCTGAACTGAGGAGGAATGCAAGTGTTGACACTCCTGCCAGCCACAGGACGGTTACTAACTGAGGTGCTAATGCAGGATCATTAGGCTTTCAGACTGACAGAAGAGATGTTGTGTCCTTGAGGTCTCTATTTTAGGGTACCATAAGACTTACCAGGAGCTCTCCACTCTGAACCTGTTGTCACTGTTCCCTCCCACAGGCACATCTGAGCACCTCGATTTTAAGTTCTAAAGCATTATATATTCCTAGCAGGAAAAAAAAGAAGTGAAAGAAATAAATTCAGCATTACTGAAACAATAGGAAGCACAGCAGAAAGAATAATGAAACATTGGAAATGATTTATGGGTGTAATGGATCACTCAATATATCTTTACAGAAGGAAAATATCCAAATTACCTCAGCTTTAATAGCCACGGTTCCCCGTGACTGCAGATGAGGAACTTTTAAATGTATGTATAAGCACTGGAACTGGTTAGGAAAGATCAGAGGCTTTCAAAACTCACAGTGTACCAGGTCTAGTGAGTGCAATGCCAAGAGTAATACATGAAATCCGACCTGACAGTTCCATAATTTTCCTTTGTCTGAGGAGATCCCTGTGCAAGGAAAATGCACAGCATCGTGCCAGGACTGAGGGAAAGTTAGTGGCAAGGACTCAGAGGTAATGACCACTGGGCAGTGCCTCACTGGCAAAATATCAAAAGAAAATGAAGAATTAAGAAGTCCCAAGGAAGATGGTTTAGATTAAAGGAGGCTCCTTTCAACCACGCGGCTGGAAGGTCGGATGTAGCACTGCTCATGCAGATGTTTGGAAAGTAGTTCACAAACTCTGAACTCTGGAGAGGGCTTCTAAAGGCTGTTGCTCTTCCACTGCTCTGTGCCACCTCCAATTTATCTTAAAGCACAAAATAGAGGGAAAAAAAAAGGGGAACTACAGCTTCTAGCTAAATAGGAGAGGTCTTTTCACAGAAACCCAATGAAACATAAGGGGTTATGGTCTGTAGATCCAGTATCTATAGTAAGCTGGCAGGTCTGCTTTCACCTATGAGCAATAAAAATGAAGTAAAAGCAAATCTGTCACAACTCAGCTTAATTCAATCCCTTGGTTCAGACTGGCTACATGTGAACAGAGCACAGAACAGTAAATTGCTCTGCTGAAATCCTGGGAGATTAGACTGGGTTATTTGTCTTTAAAAATCTAGTTCTGTATTATGGTCCAGGTTGTGATTTTTAGCAGGACTCTGCAGCTGGCTACAGCACCTCAGCCCATCTTGGACATATTCAGAGCTGGACTGCATTCACTCAAACATTAGGCACACAAAAAGATGACTTAAGTAAGATGTCAAGTAAGGGAGCTTGTGTTTGGGCCAGTGCTCTGAGGTTCTGTTAATTAGTTTTGCAACTTTCTTGTTAAATTCTGAATTAAACTTGACAAGGAACTTTGAGTGCTCTTCAAGTTGAAGAGTGAGCGCTTTGTGTTCTCCCAGACAGAAACAAACCTGCTTCCTTGTGCCAGCTCAGCTCTGAAAAGGACAACCCAGCTCTGCTTATGTTCTCTATGCTGTGTTTTCCTACAGCAGAGGGGAAATGCTCACTATTGCTGTTCCCCTGCCTGCTTTCTGTACCTCTGTGTCTATTCTCTGATCATCCCTCCAAGTGGATTGTCTGGAAAAGGTGCATCCAATGGCAATACCCCGAGGACAGAGTTTCTCCTTCCCTAACCACATCCCTTTGTCCCACGTGCAAGATGTGATGAGGGATGGCTCCACTCCTAAGGAAAGTGAGTGAAGGCTCCATTGCCTTCACCGGGGTCAAAACTTCACCCTCAGGGCCCTAGTGGTTGAAGTGGGAGGGAATTACCATTTTCACAGAGAATTTGCAACCCCTTAATTGTGTTGAAACCTCAAATATTTCCTTCACAGGGCAAAGTTCGTATCTTATTTGAGATGAATGTAGTGGCTGAGCGTCATCTGCTGCTGAAAACCTTTAGAAGTTCCTTAAAACTACAACAGGCATAAAAGAGAAGCAGGGTGGGAAAGAGTTGTTTGCTATTAAACACCAAAACAAACCCAGCTTTTTGTCTGTGCCCTTCCCCCTTTTTGTTCACACACTCCTCTTCACCCTTCAGACAGCCTTAGAATGCTAATTTTTCTCATCACTTGAAGAATGAAAACTATTAGAGAAATCGACTAAAATATTATTTTAAACCTTATTTAATGAGAGTGGATTCACACCTCTAAATCAAGTCCTAATCTTAACTAACTTCCAAGAATGGTAGTCCCCACACCCTATACAACATGACACATTCAAAATCAAAGCAAGTATTTGAAACTAGCTTCAAAAAGGGTCGTTTAAGGCATACTGGCAGGTGGGATCCATGAAGAAATGGTTTTAAATAAAAGTCTTAATTGTCCTCTTTTCACAGATGTTTAGGATTTCTCTTCAACAGCAGATGATAGGGATGTTCTGAAAGATTCAGTGAAATGATATTGCAATGATAAAGATCTGATCCTGTTATTCTTTCCTGTGGATTCCACCAGTTTGTCAACTTTAAGGTATTCAGTTATATATAATATATATATATATAATACTATAAGGTATTCTGTTTTTCTCAGGGGTAAAGTCTGTAGGCATGTAACCCTTGGGTAGCACTAAAAACAATGTGAAAATCTTCCCACATCAAAGCTGTGACTACCTGCTTTTGTCTATCCTAATGGTTTGAGAGAAAATCTTGATAAATCAACATGAGATTTTTTTCTTTTTTCCCCCCTCTTTCTTAAGTTTTGTTGCCTTCATTAGATAAAAAATAATAGGGGGGCTGTCAATCTGCTTTCTTTTCAGGTCTTCTCTGTCTCTTTCTAAATTAGTTACAGCCTGCTTTTTGTAGCTTTATAGCCAGCCTGACCTAATTCAATTACCATGACTTGTGTGGCTTAAAGATAAATAGTTTTATTCAGCCTGCCTACTTTTGTATAAGTTTTCCCTTTCACACGTCTCTCTATATTTTGGCATTGAGAATTCTTGTCCTCTGTTGTTGGGTAGGTTAACACAAGGTTAGTTTATAGCATTGTCCATATTTTCACAAAAGGCCTTTGATGCAGTTGGTCCCTGCTTTGCTCTGTCTGTTTGTGCTCAGAGCCTTTGTGGGACACAAACGAACATTAGCTGGGGAGGCAGGGGATGGGAAATACATCCTTATGCCCATCAGGAGGCAGAAATCCTCAAAGCTGGCTCCTATACTGCTATGGTCTGAGGGGTTTTTTTCTTATTTTAGGAAAATACTACAGAAATCACAGCTTGGGATTTCTTCTCTACAGATTATTACTCCAAGCTGTGCCAGAAGTGGATAGGAACTCTCCAGTAACACAGCTTGGTGGTATAAAAACCCCTCCGAGCTGGCCAAGAACACAAATGCTTTTCCACAGGGGTGTGTCCCCCCACAACAGAGACTAATCCTCCCACTACCCCGCTGGCCACCTGTAAGTACAGCAAACAATCAACTACCTTTTACAACTGCCAAATCCTACTTACAAGAAGGAATTGTCATGGTTCTTCCCTGACCAGGAAAACAGGAGTAAAGGTAAATGGCTTGTTTAAAAACTGATTAAATTTGTCACCTGCCTGTAATCACTGCAATTTTTTCTAATCTCAGCCTCACATGTAATACTCAGATGGCTTTACAAAGACTATCTCCATATCATGTTGAATCTGTGAACACTAAATACATTAAAAAGAATTCTGCTGAGGCTTGCAGCAGTTTTAAATACAAATGTAAACAGATAATTTAGTGTCATTTCCTGTGCCATCTTGCTGCTGCTAGAAGAGCCCCCAGCACTTCTTCAAAAAGCCATCTACTTGGGTTTAAAATGAGTAATTTTGAGGTCATTAGCAAAGCAAATTGCTAGCACGAATTCTGACCTACCATAGGTTTTAACACAAAGAGCAAACCATGAAACTTAAAAGGAAACCCAACAAATGTGTTTTACCTAATCCAAAAGTGCAATACTTTTGTTACAATGAAATAAAATGCCAGATACCTTGAAGCTGCTCTCCTGTGTTTAAGTCTTCTGAGCCAGTTTTTAAATTAATCCCCAGTACTTGGTCTCTTTCCACCCTTGTTATTAAACTAACAACAGCAGTTTATACCAACCACCCTATAGGCAAAGTGGTAAAATAAAAACTCTTTCAAGCATTTCCTTTACCCTGTTGGACACCTTTATCTAAGATCACATTCATGTTGTATTAAATAAAATTCCATACAAATCATTGCATGTTTTGTTTCCAAATGTAATATCCAAATGCTTTGTTTCAGTATTGTTGGTCTACTTATTGGATGGCAATATTCCTATGTAACTTACATGAAAATAACCTGATTAACTGTAAAGCTCCCAGGAAACTGATTCGCTTCAGAACAGATTATAACATTTCAGTAGGTGCAGAAGAAAATCAAATGCAAGCCTTTCATGTAACCTTTTCAAGCAATATTGCAATCCTTAGCAAAATAACAGTTAACACATTTTGATTTATTTTGCTATTGATTTGATTTATTTTTGCTATTTACTTGGAACTTTTCCTTGACTGAACTGTTACAGAACTCGTGAATACAAGCAGTGTTTGACAGTTAAGGCATCTGCTACCCTTGCCTTTAGACGTACCTCCTTCCTGTGTGCCATGGCCTCTGGAGAAGGAACAGGTGAGCCAGATGAGACAGGGAAGCAGTTCCTGAATGGCTCAGGCTTGGTTTACTATGGTAACTTATATCTACTGTCTGATAATTAAACAAAATTAACACTCTGTATGCACTAGGAGTGGGTGAGAACACCAGAAGCAGGTACACATAAATTAGGACAGGAAATACATGTGGGATGTGGAAATCTGTGCTGAAGAATTGAAATGAGAGTACCTGAGCTCCTGAGAGGTTCTGCTGACAAAGGCAACGTGCTCCCAGCAAGAGGCATTGATCACTGCTCTCTTCTTCCAGGGAGGGTGTCATTCTGCTGCTCTTCTGCGTCCAGAGTGTTGGCATTTTAAATGTTGCACAAAATACTGTGTCTTCCAGTACAGCAGTACAGTGGAGCTTGATCTCATTTGGTACCTAGGAGTAGTAAGAGAGGAATTTTAGAAAAGGTCATTCCTTATTTACATACCTTTGTTAAAACCTGTACAAAAATTATGTCAGAATGAGATATGCCATGAGGAAAAAGAAGTTACAGATCATTCATGGGGGTGAATGTGGTTCAAACACTGACTGCATTTGGCAGCAGTGCACATCTGACTGTTAGTGCAGCCAGACCCCAGGAAATAAAGGGCAGAATATGGCACAGATTCCACTGCTCTGATCAGGCACAGAAACCAGTTGATGTTCTGAGGTCCTGAGGTTACAACACGTGGCTCTTCCAAAGTGCAGACTGCAACCTTGAGGGGTTTGTGTTGCAGCTGAAGTCTGTGAAACTGTGAAACATATGAACATTTGGAAGTCATATTGATCATCATGCATTACATATAATTGCTTTAACTTTTACAGTATGCAGTCATTAAACTGACTTTCAGAATAACAGAGCACTCAACAGAACCCTCACCCACATGTGACCCAAATAAAGAGAAGTAAGTGTGGTGTCCTGCTCTACCAACACTGTTTACTGGAGTGCAGATGGAGACATACCCTTCCCAAATCACTGGGGCTGCTTCCAAAGCAAGGGGTGGACAGGAAGCAGGTCAGCCTGTGATCGGGGAACAGACACACACGTGTAAGGATCAACTACTTCTGGCACACTCCTTCTCTCAACAGCAGGGGCAGATCTGATATGGAAAACAGTAGGCCCCAGCCAATTAGTCTGGGACAGATAAGAACCTCTCCTTAATTTGTGCTGTTGGGTTTCTAAGTGGTCTGCTGCTTCAGTGATTTCACGTTCCTCTCTGACTTCACTGAAACCCAGCTTTTATCAGCTGGGATCATGGCATTCTATCCAGCAAAGAAATGCTCCATGTGGAAGGAATGAAGTATGATATGTGGACCTTGCTTCTGGTCTTAGGGGAAGCAATGCTTTTGTAGTTCTACTCCTCAAAAAAAAATATCTGTGAAGAAGGAAACCAACTACATTATTATCCACACAAATGCACCCTTTCATAGCATCAGGAGAGACTCAACAAGTAGCCTCCATTAATATCTCACAGCAGCAACACTCCACTATGCTGCTTTGGAAATCTGCCTTGCCAGAGTTGTGCACAAAAAGTTTAAAAATCTCCTACATCATGAATATCTTGCATTGCTTTTTATACCTGTGCATTACTATATTCCCAAAGCTAAGTTTTTCTAAGACAACACCCCCAAGGTACGTAAAGGCCTGTGAGATGGCAAATTCACTCCACACATTAGTTCAGGCTCCAGCTAGAGAAACCTCTACAATTTTAAACTAGTACTTGCATTATTCCACTACAGGGGCAAAAGCAACAACTCACACTCTTCTCAATAAGGATTTAACAGCATGAACCTAAATCTTCATTTGCCAAAACCCCCTCCCCCAAAGCATTTACAGCTCTTTTTGGTAGAAACAGAATTTTTTGAGGCCTTACAGGAGGGATTTTTTTTAGTTTCTTCGTGTTGTTGTTAACTTGATTTATTTTTACGCATCCTTAGAAGCTGCAACCACACCTCACACAAAAAGTATTTCCAACAAAAGAGGTTCATGCTTCTGGACAGAAAACAAGTAAAACTCAGATTCAAATTCCTCCTTTCCTTCCGTGACCTGGGGCAGCTCCTGCTGCCTTTAAAGTATTCGTACTTCTCCTGTCCCTGGTGATTGTTATTAATACAGTTTAGGGAAAGTGGTGATAAAGATCAATTCCCTACCCAGAAAAGAAACATTAACTGCTCCTTTCATGTCTTCCATAGGCATAGCGAGTGAGCAGCTACAGTTTCAAATGATCCCCAGATGTTTACTACCTCTGCTGCTCAGAAGCAGTGCAGGTTTTCTCCAGGGCCAGGGTGGGTATTTCTGCTTATCCTGCAGACTTCAACCCCTTGTCATCAGAAGAAAAAGTAAAGGTTAAAAAAAAAAAAAGTCTGTGTGGTGTAGAAGTCCCCAAGGAAAAACAAACCATGGGCCAACTGAAGCTATACCTCCGTATACTAAACCAAATATTCAAGGAATTCCTACAGAGGTGGGTATGTGAACATTAAAAGCTTTTCACTTAATTACAGAAAGATTTAATGATTCTGGTAAAAGAACAATTGCTGAGGTCTCACAAAAACTGTTCTATTTTTCTGGTTCTTTACAACAGTGCTTTCCCCTTTCTTTATTCTTCCTCAGAGCTTGGACACAGTAAAGTCCACCTACACTTGTAAACATGGCTGCTAACAGAAAAAAGAGGAAAAAAAGCTTTCCTCATTAGCTACTACAAGATTAAGAATAATAAGAACAATTTTCATTCTACTTCTCTTTCCTTTGCACTTTGTTCTAATTATTCCCTGATGGTATAAAGACTTCCCTTACTAATGCTTAGTCCCACTGGAAGCAATTAATGCTGATAGAAACAGGCACTTTCCAAGAGCTTTAAAACACATTACCTGAAGAGCCCAACAATTCTGTCATTATTATAACCAGATAACAAAGGCAGAAGAATATGCCATATTGAAATACTTCTTGGTCTGCACTGCTCCTTTCCCTCTCATCTTCTGAGGAACACTGTCCCAAAGATTAAGTGCTGCATGAAGAGCAGAAATAGAGGAGAAACACCCCAAATCGTGGTAGGACTCAAATCCAGTCTCTCACACCTGCTATGGTGTGTAGAACTGAGAGAATGCAATGACAAACCAAAGCCTCTCATCCTGATTTCAGAGCAATTATTCTCACTGAGCACTCAGATAACTGAGCCGAGCTCATCTTTTTCAATCCATGCAAAGATGCCAATTTGACTGCACTACAACAGACCAGGAAATTAAACATTCACATGTACTGTTATGGTATTTCTTTCATGCTAAATAGGCAGGATTAAAATTGACTTCTCTGGTCACATGTAATGGTCAGAAAGAACCAAGTTGCTCAGTCTCTGCAGGATCTGCAGTTAATAATCTGTTAATCCTTGACTACTGTCAGTCACAGGTTTGTTCAAACTGAAATGCAAATTCACTTATTCTGTTACTCCCAACTACATACAATCTTATTTTTATCAAAATCCTGTTACTTACTGATGGATTTCACCCAGCTCGTCACAAACAGGCAGAGAAGCTCTGAAGAGGTCTTCCAATGCAAAGAGGCCCATCTTCCTGCTGAGAAACCTAAAAAAAAACCAATAAAGTGCATCAGAGATCCTCTGTTACTGGGAAAAGGCACATTTGTAGGTCGTAAGAAGTAAATACAAATTGGAATCTCTCTTCCATAGCCCTGAAACGGAATTGTGAGAGACACTACACCTATGCTGACAATTTGGTACTGTGGTTTGCTGAGACAAAATGGGAGAGCAGCTGGAAAGCAACTTAATTAATAATTTCCACCCTGTTTCTCCCACTTGCCATTCACTTCGAGTTTTCTTTCCCCATTCCTAAGTCTTTCACGTTCTTGTTTCAACACTTAAAGAAATTTTTCATTTTCATATTTCCTTTTCTTTCCCCCTCTTTTTGCCTGTTTGGTTTCCCTCCCATTTTACCTCAGGGGGAGCAACTTTCACAACAGCTAGATGGCTATAGAGGAGAAACAGGACATATAATAATTAAAAAATAACATTTTAACTTGTAAGAATTGCAGAACTATCTTCCTCTGAAAATCAATTTCCTTGATGGAGATCCTACTTCAAAAAGAAATTCTATTGTTGATGAATAAAATTATGTTCCAAAGTACCAATCACCTCAACCATAAATAAGCATGGGAGCACTTGGCTACCTGCATCCCCACCTTCCCAAAAAGCATGCTTCTGTTTGCTAAAGCAGTCACTACTCTAAGACATTATTAAACTTCAGAGACTGTGGGGCCTTTTAAATATTCTTTCATTTCCAAGATTATTAATGTGTCCTTTTCAGGTGTTATTTTTGTATAAGTTTCCCATCTGAATTTTCAAGGAGACTGCAGCTGCAGTGTGACCTCACCCTTTCTTCCCCCCCACGTTTTTTTAATTTTTATTAGTTAGCAGAGATTTTGAGATGGGAAATAATAGCAAGCTCATTGGGCTAGAAGACAATCCCCAGTTCAGACAATCACACACTTCAGCTGTGGGGTAGCTGTTCATGTGTCTGAGATCTCATTCCCCACAAGAGAAGGTCAGCCAGAGCGCCCACATACCCCGAGCAAAGTAATGGTGAGGGTAAATGTCCTGGGAGCTCTAAAATCATCCATGATCCTGCTTCTCACCAAACTATGCCTAATTTAACAGCTTTCTTAAAATGTACAGAATGCTAAAACAGAAATCAGGAAGAGCTGAAACAGATAGTGGTGGAGATGGGCAAGATGATTGGAAAAAAAGGCAGGCTTTAACAGAAAAGCAGAAAGCTCAGCTTGTCCTTCTACAATTCAAGCTGCATTTGCAAGTGAACACACTTCTTTAGTCACAGTAATAAAGATCTCCACTAACCACATTTTACAGGAAATTGGAGAATAATCAGTTATTTGTGATAGAAATAAGTCCATGAAGTGCTTTGCAGTAACACATTTGTCTTACTGGACACTTGGAAACAGAAAGTGAACATTTCAGAACAAGTTATCCCAGCTCAAGAGTCTTTGGAATTGCCTTCTCTTCATCACCCAGAGGCTATCTACTCTCAGGATTCCTCCTCCTTTTCTGCACTCTATTATTATCCATGATTTGTCACCAGCCAAGAAATTCCTCTGGGTTTCAGTGATGAAGTGCTTCATTTGGACTAATTGTTTTCTTTACTTAAAAGAACAAAAAAACACGTCAAAGCACATTCACTCTTTTGGGGCCACTTTTGGATATCTGTTGCGAGATTTTGAGGGTTTTGGAACTCAAAATTGAAGATTTAACTACCTGGACTGGTATTCATTTACACTGCTCTCCAGTCTCCTGTGCCAGTGCCTGTGTGCCTAACAAATTAAAACTTTAGTACCAAGGGAATGTAATGTACCTTTTGATGATGACCTGTCATGGCATTATTTCCTTGCTGTATCAGGACTCAAGAGGAAGGTGAAAGTGCCTTTTACAAACCACTCAGGCTGTATAAAGACTTGAGCTCCTGCTTGTACCACAAGGAGCAAAGAGGGGTTTGACACTGTAAGATAACTGTTCCCGTAGGCAAGGAAATACTCAGCTTTTCACTTTCACTCCTGTCGTCAGAATTCCCCCCAGTTTGTTATCCTCAAGTTTGCTCAAGGCAGCTCTTCGGGTCAACCACCTTTTCCTGACAGAGTAGAACCAAGAAAGAGCCTTAGGCTTTCCTAGTAAAACATCCTTGGCCCACCTAAAAACCTTGCTGAGCACAGGTTTTTGCTCGTGTTCATTATTCGCCCAAGAGCTTCATGCAAGTCATTTTTGGTACTCTGCACCTCTGGTGCAACTTTTGCTCCAAGTCAACAGGTTTTGTTCCTTTACCAGTTCCAGACTCTATTCCCTCCTCTTTAGCTTGTGTCTTTCTAGGCAAATAAAATCCCTTCACTACAGTTTGTCAATGTTTTTTGTTTCCTTCTTTTCTGTCTTTTGCACATGGTGTCCTTTGACTTGATTCCACACTGTGGCTTCCCTCACATAAAATATTTGCAATGCTTTGATCCTTCCCTTCCCTCATCATTTTTCCTTCCACTGGGAAACATATATTAACACCAGAAGCTTTCCACTCTAGGTAAGAGGGCAACCTTCTCCTTGGAGACACTGTCTGTCCTGCTCACTTTGCCATTTGGCCTTGTTACTGATATTGACAATGAGTGTTGGCTACTTATGGAAATTGGGGACATAATTCTCACTATGAAATATTCACTGGAGTAAGCTCAGCCAGCAAACAAATTGATGTATACAAGGGGAACAATATAAAAGCTGCCAGCAGGGCACAGGTTTATTTTATGCAGACCTACAGTTTGCATATTATGGGACTCAACAGCACTCAAGTTTCCAATAACTCCTTTTTTTTTCTGCTTGACCAATTTTGTTCATTACTTCCAGGCCCCTGCAGAACTCAGAGCTGTTATTGCAAACATATACATTACAGAGGAACACAGCCTGACATGCAGAGCTGCCTAATAGGGTTTTCATCAGCTGCTTTTCCTGACATTTTTCATTTCTCTTATGCCCTGCTTTTAAGGTCTCAGTCTTCACTTGATACCATAAGACAAAAGGAGTGGAGTGTTACCACAGAATCACACAATGCACTTGAAGCCTGAAGGCTCCACAGGCAATTTCCCTTCCTGTTTGCAGATGCAATCTATGCTGGCAAAGTTATCCTCTTCTCCCATATCAGATTAACCCCATTAAAAAAAGCACAGATTCCTAATTGAAAATAATCCAGACTGAGTTTTAAGTCTAAAATCCAAAAGCAGGCCTGTGTATTTGGGAAAGGGTTTTGTGATGTTTTCCAAGGACTGCACTTCTGGAACTGCACCCCACAAGCTGATGGTCAGAACTCGCCCATCTCAAAGGACACGAGTCCAAATAAAGTGTCCTTTGATCACTGAGGAGTGACTGTGAAGTTCTAAATTTTGATTATTCGAGGTAACAGAGTTGGCAAAAATAAAAAGCAGTTCTCCAGCCTACCAAGAGATCAATAAAGTGAGTCCCTGATGGTTGTCAATTCAGGTCCATTAGGACCCGAGGCAAGTTTAGTCTGGCTCCAGGACACAGTTCTGACTCATACCAAAAAGCATATTTTAGATGCGATTACATTTACTAAAGAGTGGTCTGTACCCAAAATCAAATTATTTGTGGTGATCCAAGCATTTACAGAGAAGTAAAAACCAGCTATTTTTTTTGACTCACACATCAATACTAGTGGTCTCTGTCCCAGCACAAAAGAGGCTGAAAGAAGATCTAGTACACTTTTTTCCTAGATGTTTTCCACTTTGGTGTGGGGTGTAACTTTTCAACACAAGAAGCTTCTTGACATGAAGAGGAGGATAGTGAAGCCTCACGCTCTGTGGTCAAAGGAGGTGAAAGGAAAGCTTTCCCACTGATGCAGTCCTGCTGCAAACCCTCTTCACCTCAGTGGATGCCCCTCAGTGGCCATGCTATACAAAACTCTGAACATGTGTCCAACAGCACAGGGGGAAACTGGGAGAAAGAAAGAGAGGCTAAAAAGTTTGGAGCTGGTGTTCAGTATTATAAATATTGGCTAAATTTTTTTGTCAAGACCTCTCCATTCACAAGTCACGCAGGATGCTCAGTCTCCTATCCGTAATGGTGAGGAAACACCTCCAGAATTAGTCAGTCTGTCACCTAAAACAATTCCTAAACACTCTGATTCCTTGCAGCCTGGCAAGGAAACCTGCGGCCTACAGATATTCCTCTCAGCATCTGAGGGGTGATGATTCTGACCACGTGCTGCTGCATTCACACTCACCAGGACAGGATATTGTCCATCCTGCCACACTGTCCAAGGCAAAGGGACTCTTGAGGAGAGTGAAATACCCATCCTGCAACACTAATCAGATTGTCACAGAGAGATCATTTTAAAAATGGCCCAAATTCCTACTTTGCTGTTGATTTTCTCAGGCAAGAAGCAATTCTGAGCCCCTTTGGCCTCTGTTAATACAGATATTAAGTTAGATCCCAGATCTGTCCCAGCTACCAGGAGTAGCAGTGACATTATTTGACAACACTGCTCATTTGTCAGAAGGAGAAGTGCTTTTTAATTGGATTTTATTTTGCTGTGGCATCTATTTAAGACTCTTCCAACTGCAAGGTTTTTTATACTATGCTAAGGCATTTCTGCTCCTACAGTCAGGTCCAAGCCTTATTAAAATTAAATGGGTATTTTGAATGTGTTTTGAGTCACCTCTGATTGCTTTAAGCCTTGCTGGCATCGTGAGACAAAAAAACCTGACAAAGCTAACCTAAAAATAGCCAAGAAGTATATATTAAATTCTTTTTAAAACCTGCAATTCACAGGTTTAATTTAAATTTAACCTATCTTTCCAGAGCAGCAATTTGACAAGTATGTAATTATTCCTGACCAGTGATAATCAGTGAGACAGATAAAATAAGGCACATTTAGGGTGACCTTTCTCAATGGAACTTTGCCTGCAATTAATTATCCCTTGTCTGTATTTGTATTATTTACAATCCAGAAACAATCTTCAATGATTACAACACATTTTTCTAAATAAAAAATTATATACTGGGTTGCTTAGTTTCTTCTATCTCAACTCAACAGGTGTTTTGAAAGATAATATACAAAATTTCAACCTGAGGGAAAGGAGGGTTCCGTGTCAGAGGTGTAATATTCAGCTTTATAGGAATTTTTAAAAAGTTAACTCAGTTGTATATTGTGAATGCAGGATAAACAAATACATAACTTTAAAATACAATATGAAACATAATTTTAAATTTCATAATATTTAAATATGCAAATTTGCACACCACATAAAAATTACTGATATTACACAAAAGCAAAGGAAGAACAAAAGAATCTTATAAACCATATTGTTATTGGATCTTAAACACCTGATTTTTTCATGGCATGCTTATTCTGTCTTTAAAGTACATTCCCTGGGACAGATGATTTCCTATGGCATCTGAGGGCAGCAAATTCTGTAAAACTCTGCATGCAGTCTACTTACCCCCAAAACACTGGAAAAGATGCCTGGGCCAAAAAGCTACTGAAACCCAAAGAAATATTTTGATTTCAGATGCTCTGGATCAGTCCATGAGTGCAAACTACCTTTTGCATTTGTAAATAAACATTTGAGTATATTAAGTCCCCAAATACTCCTGCTTTATTGTTCATTACAGGATCTCCTTCCTTACATTATTCCCTTTCAAAATTATATATATGTATACACACACATGTATATCCACACTGATCCCTTTTCACAAGAAGGACTCAATATACTGAGACCTCACAGCTTTCTTAACATCCACACTCTTGCCTGTTTTGCTCCTGCCTCCTTTTCTGTCCATTATGAAGAGTCCAACTGGTCCCATTGCACCTCTTGCTAACACCAGGTCTGCAGAAATGCATTTTAGTGACTCTGAAATTCCCAATTCCTCTCACCTTTGACTGAGATTCGGAGTTTCCAAATGCAAACCCATGTTCTCACTGAGATTACTCCCTGGACTCCATGAATCCAACACAAGCATTTAGCAGTCCCTTGGGAATTGTGCTCCACCTTTACCTACAATACCAGTGACAACTTGCATTTTTAACAGCTTTGTGCTCCAGTGGTCCCGAGAAGGAAATGTCCATGTATCAACAACAAGCACTACTAATAGATATCCCCTAATCAGAATTTCCACAATGCCAGAAGGAACACATCTCAAGGCAGGCTTCAAAACCATGTGCCAAAGAAAGCATTGAACTTCCACCCGGATTTAGATATATCATCCACGGAACTGAATGTGTGGAACAGAACAGCACCAATGAAAAACTACTAAGCATCTCTCTGAACACTTAACATGTTTAATCATTTGCTTTATAGCAAACAGGATGCAACTTTAAGCATGGCAGAGAGCCATTCCAACACGAGCTTTCAAATCCCTGCATGTAGGATCTCAAGAGTCTCTGACCTTCCGCAGCAATTTTATGAAGCAGTGAGAATTTTCATAACTTTTTCTCCTCAAGATAAAACCTGAATAACAACCAAGAGCCAGTAAAACATTACAACCAGTGCCTAAACATTACAGAACTGTTTCATTTTTCCCCGTTTTGCTTTTTCGCTTGAAAAGCCTTGACCTGGTGTGAAGTAAAACCCATTCTTTCCGATCAGGAGTAGAACAAGAGGTAACCTACTCCACAACCCCTGGGAAGCCTAATCCAATTGAGGAGGTGTCAGGGTTTATGTGCTGGCCGTGGTGGAGGGCAGTGATGCTGATGGAACGTGATGCAGGTCCTGCCACCAGATGGAAACAAAACCCGTTTGTGACCAGCAGCAATCTGATTAATTGAGAGTGGCATTGTGAGCCCGGTGCTTGTGACCCAATGACTGGGAATTGCCCCGGAGGTTTAAAGCCTCGTGCCCTTCCCAGGGCAGCAGTCAGAGATGTAACAGAACCTCCTGGTTCAATGACATTATCCCGCTACTGTTCACAAATGTGGCACGGGCAGACACAGCCAGCCCTGCCAGACTGCCAGCCACGGGTGCAGATGGTGGCTGCGCAGGAGCGCTAATTACCGGTGACACTAATGATGAGCTAACCTATCTCTCTGCAGCGAATAAACACACGGAATGTGTTTCCTACTAATTCTTTCTCCCCACCCCGGATAACGAATAGTTTAGCTTTAACGGCAGAGAGCAACAAAACCGAATTATCTGTTCTTTGGAGGAATTTGTTTTCCGCTAATTGCTCGAAACAATCGCTAAAAGAATGACAACCGGCAGTGCCCACTGAGAGCAGAAGCAGAGGAGTCAAAGTCAATTAGCTCCCCGTAGTATGATGCGCTCAGACGGAAAGAGTCATTACAACAGAGAGTAAAAGTCAGACTGCAAAGTCTGCAGCTCCATGAACAAAGCAGACCTGCACGGAAAGTCTCGCAGAGGGCTTTCACATACCTGCCAATCCTTCACAGAGCACTGCAGTTCCCAGTTTTCCAGCAGATGCTTCCAAAAAAGCAATGAAGGACGGGATCCTTGGATCTCAGGAGCGCACTAAGGCTGTAAGCCTTCGGACTTCATGACTGAGAAACATCTCATCTGCAGAATAAAAAGAACAATCAGCTCAGTTTTGTGTCATTAGTGGTAAACATGGAGAAGCTGGGGACTCTGCAGTGGCTGGGGAAATATTATCCAAGCGGGCAAAAGAGCTCTCATAGTGGACTTCCCAGCCTTTGTGTCACTATTCCCAATGGATTTCCCCCACCATGGGTTTAGGATACAACAGAAAGCACACAGACACAAATCTATATATACACACATATAAATACAAAACTACTGTTCAGGTAGAATATTTTAACTAATAGCAATTGGAGCAAATCAGCAGCCATTTAAAGAAGGACAAGTCACCTTATCTGGAGGTATCTGACAGACATGTAGAAGTGGCACTGAGGGGTACACTTGTCCATGTTTGGTTTACAGGTGGACTCGATGATGTTAAGGGTCTTTTCCAATTCACATAATTCTATAATCATCCATATAAGAAAAAAAAATCAAGCACATAATATAGATCTATTTTGTTGGAATAACTTCTCACTGCTGTTACATCTCCTTTTCCTCATGTGCACACAGATTTACTTGTTTTGTTTTAAACATTATTCACAGATTGTTAGTTCTAGTGCATGTTCTAACACTTTGCGTTGAACATAACTCACTCTGTGTGTTGGAAGAGTCAAGTCCCCATTATTTCACATTAATTCCTTGCACCCCACAGTGAGTATCACATATTTATGACTTGCAAACTGAAATCACAGAGGGCTACCTGAATCCCTGACTGATTTAACTTCTCTCCTGGGCTGAGTTGCTGACTCTTCCAGTAAGGAGTGGCTCTGGGACGAGCTCCTTGAACCACAGTGCTTTCCGACCTTTCCACAAGGACACTTTCCTGGGCAAGTTTATTTTTCTACAGCAAAGTCTCTAATTTTATACAGCATGAAAATTGCTGGCCACCCAAGGTCTTAATACACCGAGCAGTGTTTTCAGTGGTGATGTAATGCTGTGTTTGAAAACACATTATCTTCCCACTTTATGCTGCTGCACACAAAGGAGTCCACTGACTGTTTAATGCCAGCACACTTGCAAAGACATCCAAAACTCCTGTTCCGGGCCACCTACTTTTCCATGAGTTATCAGAAACAACACAGGCAGCCTCTTTAGAAGTGAATAGCAGGGACTGGCTCTGCTAGGCTGGGAGAGGTTTCCATACATCCTCGCAGCTCTATTCAGAGCCTGTAAATAACAACAGCGCACAAGCCCTACAGCCACTAATTTAGCACCACATTGTGACTCCCTCTGTTTCTTTCCATTTGCCTCAAGCAAAGTCAAGTTCTAGTGACCTCTTTTGGCCAACAGACACGAAACTGGCTTGTGTGACCTCGGTACTGCTTTGTATAAAACATTAAGTAAGTACCTTGCACAAAGCAAATAGTACAGCCTGTTGACCATGATGTTCCTGTGACTGGGCCTCTGCTGGTTTGCCTACACACTAATGAATAATTAAGTTTTGTTGAAAGGGAAAACAAATGCTTTGTCTCCTTTTGCTGCAAGACATTACTAATCCAGAGGCTATTCTGCTGCAAAGCAACCAAGGCAAAAGGCATGGGAAAAAAATTACCATGTTTAACAGTTCTCAGCTTTTCTCCTTCACCAGGATTCTTGTGAAATGAAGACAACTTCCCTCCCTGGCTACACGAATATCAGCAGTCAGTTAAGCCACCTGTATAACATGCTCTTTTTACCTCTGCAAAAGAGGGCCTGTGGTGTTCAGAATGGAAACTTGATCCAGGAGGAAACACATCTCTCTCTTGTTTACAAAGCCACTGACAAGGTTTTCAAAATTGCTCTGAATGCCTTGCTTACTCTTCCAGCAGAGATGTTTTGTTCCCGTGCTAACACAAGACAGACTTCCACTGAACGCCAGCTGAGTGCTAACATTTGCTCTTTACAACCTATCCCTCCACAGATGAGACCAAATTCTGCTTTCCTGCTCATTCTGGCAACTACTGTGTAAGTAATAGTTGCACCGTGTCATTCTGATTCAAAAGTCTTGCTTAGCACTTATTTCATCTCCTTAACTCTGGAATTCACATATTTAATCTACACATACCCAGGGTGGGTATCTAACAAAATCTAAGTCAGCCTAAGTCACGCAACATTCTTCCTTCACACACACGAAGCGTTAACACAAATGAAAGGAAACCTTTTCTCATCCTTTTTGCTCATCTGGGTCACCTGAAATGCAAAGTGCAAAATGAAATTTCCAGCAGCAGCAAACCAGTTCATTCCTCTTTCTGCACTCTGCTGCACTCCACCGTGCACACAATGTGGTAATTGCTTTTGCTTGACTTGTTCAAACAGCCATTTTCCTGATGTGACAGCCGGGGCACTAATATATTTATGCCCTTTGTAATCGGCCAGCGCTGCTTGTAATTAGGTGCAAAGTTAATTAAGTGCAATACATCTAATAACTGCCTGCCAGGAACTGTAAAGTTTGATTTAGCGCATGAACTGTCAAGGTGTCAGAATGGTGTGTGAAAAAAGAAGTTGCTAACAGGAAAAACAATCCTGCCACAAGCCAGGGAGAAGCACCGTGACAGCGAGTGAGCCGGGGAAGGGAAAAACTGAGTCAACACTGGTGACTCCCAACACGGGGAAATGATCCACCTGCATGGTGGGAAGTTGTGTCTTGCTTAATTGAACACCAAACTGAAGTATTCTTCCTTTTACTAGCCAAAGCCTTCTCCTATTGATAACTCTCCCCTTCAAAACCTATACAGGTGGTATAGATAATTTTTAAGTCTGCGAATGTCAGTAAGAGAACAGATTTCATTTTTACAAAAATTAATGCATCAAAGGGGTTATGAAAAGAACGAAGAGTCACATTTCATGTTTAGGGACCTGATTCTGTTTGTTTCTTCTCTTACACAAAATACAGTTTCTTTCCTGCTGAACCTTCCGTCCTCTCCTTCCTTAAATCCCCCTTGGATCTGCTCCAATGTCCCCTCCACCTCTGCCCCTGGACGGCACGAACTGCAGAATGTCCTTTTCCTGAGGCACTCAGGGCAGGGGCAGAAGAGAAGCAGAGCTGCTCAGCAGGGTTAAAAACCAACCAACCAACACCAATGCTACACACAGAATAACACAGGACTAGCTGAGCAGGAGATACCAAGTTCCAGGAGCACAGCTGAAGAGCTCCACATGCACCACAAGATACGTGCATTGTTCAGTAACACTTTGATTATTAACACACAGATGTATGGAGCTGAGAAAATGACACCTGTAAGATATCAAGGTGGGGGGAAGCATGGGCAAGGCTCTGAAGCTTTTTTAGGGCCGCAGATGCAAATAAACTGCTGGAATTTGTATACATAGAGGATGGCTCAGAGACCTTGAGAAATAACCCAAGCTCAAAGGCAACACTGCTGCCTCCAAAGAGATCACCAGCAAAGCTTTCCTCTCAAAATACTTCCCAAAAATCCACGTCAGATAAGCCAGTCTCTGTGGTTTGTTATTATGAACTGGTATTTGATCAGGGAAATTATGCTCTAGATTGACACAAAATTAATAGTGCTTCTTGTGTGGTGCCCAATGACAAAGGTAAATGCTAATAGCTCTGAAATCCTAATGAATGCCAAAGTGCTCTTCTCAGCTCTGATTAGTGCTTGTGTTGTGCAATTATGCTTTTCTATAATTACTGTGAATTACCATCGTGATATTATTGTTCTCATATTTTCTATTCCTCTGAAATTCCCAAAATTTCCTGGAGCTAAAAATGGATTTCATTTGCATTATCACAAGCTTTGATTGTTTAATGAAAAATAATTCCAGGCCAACTCTCATGTTAAATTGTCCATTTAAAATTTTCCTGTTATCTAGATTATGTTGAAGTGCCCCTTCTTTCATTTGCCTCTGTTATCACAGTCACTGCCCTCCCTTCATGCCGGATTTCTGAGAGAAGGAGAAAATGAAAGACATTTTTACTCACATCCTCAGCTTTTGCCTGGAAGCCCTTTCTCTTCGTGTTCGCCCTGTTCCCTAAAATTCCTTATTTAGAAAACTTAAAAACGCCAGGACTTTTCAGGAAAAAGGTAATAGCTGTGCTATAAAGATCATTTTTTTTCCTTGCAGTGTGGTCTGCAAAAGGATACCTTGGACTTGCATGTCAAATGTGCATAGTACCAGCACCAGCAAAATCCACCCCAAAGCCAAGCTGCAAAAGCTGTGGGAAATGTGGGTTTGTGAGAGTAGGTAGGAAACTCGGAGCCACAGAGCTTAATAATTTTTAAAAAGAACACCAGGGAGACATGACATTCACAATTATGAAGTATGAAAGTGTCCCACAAGCCAAAGGTCATCTGATATTGGAAATATTTCTTCCAGCACCTGTCACTGCTGTATGAAGAGTGTAGGTTTAAATGGATGGATGAAAGTGGACAGACAGAATGCACACTTCCAAATTTAGTGGAAATCAGTTAACTTTTTCTTATTTTACACTGAAAGTTTTGATATCTAGTGCAACAAAAATGGGAAAACCTTGTGATCTTTGCACAGTTTTGATAGTTTTAAGGCCTGAGTTTTGCTTTCCAGTATAGGTCAACTTCATCACTTTGCTACCCCTAAATTTAAAGCATCTATTGCAGTATTTCTATTAAAAGATTAATTCAGTTATTTTTCAAAATAGATTGTTTTAGTTATTTGTGATATGTTCAAAAATGGTGTATTAGAAGATGGTCTAGACAATCAAATTTATTTTCTGTATTTCAATACATATACACATAATATTATTTTGTTATTTCTGCCTCCCTTATTTCTTTCCAACCTTTTTCAACTGCTTCCATTTTCACCTCATATATGCATCTGATTTTTCTCTCACATACACACAATTCTCCTGTGCCAAGTGTTAATGTAACACGTGTGGTCACAATTTCACACTTGTAATATTCAAACAGCTTCAAAGTTAGTCAGAATAAGTTTGACCGTGTCCATATGTACATGTAAGGAGATGAAAGCCTGGATCAGACAAAGGAAAACAACCTTTGCAGAAGAAAAAAAAAAAAATAAATCTTATATGAGGTTATTTATCCCTTAATGATTTTTTTTTTCATTTTCACCCATGGATAATAACAAATGGAAGTACTCAACCTACAACTTTATCGTGACATGGGTGAAACGGAGCCCACGTTGAACATCTGCAGGGCGTGTCCTTCCAAACAGTGCTCCACCAGCAGGATTCCAGACCTGGAATTCCATGCTGGCTTCCCACCAGCCTCAGAGCCACTCTGCCCTGGGAAGGGCCTTGAGGTACCCAAAGCACCCAAACACCACAGACCAAGCCCTGCCAGTGAGCCAGCCCGCCCCAAACTGGAACCAGTACAACCGCAAACTAGGAGAGAAGCCCCCACCACTCTGCCACCCACACGGTCAGTGCTCGGCATGCCCCTCAGAGCGTGGGGGCAGCACAGACCCTGCTGCTTTCAGAGTGTTTCTGTTCTGTTCCAGAGGAGCTAATCCTACACACATGTGGCTCTGGAGAGATGGCAACCGGCCCTGCCTGGGGAATTAACACCCCTTTTCAAGTCAGCCTCCGACAAATGGAACCCAGCAAACTTTAGCAACTGCATGTCCCACACCACCAAAAGCCCTCTCAGATCCTGCAGCTGCACACACTGTCTGCTGGAATGGCCTCAGGCGCTCTGTGACAACTGGACTGTAACCAGTGCCACCCTCCTTCCCACCCCATGGCACTGAGGTGCCTCCACTGTCTGCAGAGAGGCCTCCACATGCTTTCCTGCAGGCAGCAATCTGTTGGACAACAGCGGGAACACATTAGTAAATACTTCTTTTATCTTCACTTACAATAGCCACAAATTTAACCAGCCCTCAAATATTTTCCATCAGAGTTTCGCAGCCACAAAGGTTCCAAGCCTTGGAGGCTAGAAGGGTTTTAGGTGATTATGGCTCTTCAGTCACTTTTATCTAGCCCAACCCATTTTCTTCTCCAAAGCCTGAAGAAAACACCCAGTCACATGCCACAGGATGGGATGTGCACAGTCATCTGTGTTGCTCTTTCCCTGCTTGGCCCTCTGATGTTACAGGTTTGGCTGTCGATCTTCCCCTGCCTACAGTTTAAATTCTGCTGGAGGATGTACCAAGTACTTCAGCTCCCGATGGTTCCGGTGACTGGAGAGACTGAAGGGGATTTGGAGGAGGGAGTTCTAGTCCAGGATCTGCTGCTCAGTACACAGACAGTCCTGGATTAATCACTTTCCTCCCCATATTACTATTTCTGACGGCAAAGTACAGAGTTATTTAAGGCCAGGAAGCTGCGCATAAAAAGTCCTTTTTGTCATTAAAGCACATTCTACTTTTCAAACTCCACTGAACCGCAGGAAGTGCTGCTGCAATCAGTGAAAACCACCACTTGTTTGCACAAAGCTGCTTCTGCCTGTGACCAAGTCACCTCGTGTAACAGTGGCCAAACTTTGAAAGCATAATTTCCTCTAGGCAGCTGTACAGTGCCTGGAGGGATGGCCAACTAGAAAGAGATGAAAAAATTAAAACAACCCCAAAAAACAGTAGTTGTGCACACCTAAGACTTCACTTGGACAAGCAGGGACCAGGTGAAGTGCATTCACAACGCTGTACATTGACACAGTAATGTGCAGTGTCAATTCCCTGTATCAAACACCTGTGAACCTCCTGAATAATCCTCTTGGTGGGACTCAGATACCACACACACTTGTGGATGAACCAGGACCATGTTCAGGTTCATATGCGGTAGGAGCTTCAAGACAACTTGAGCTATGCTGAAGGTGGTGGGCCCTGTGGCAACACTTTGGAGGCTCTAAAATGATCTGTACCAACAGAGATGACAGATGAGATCCTGCAGAGCAAACATCACTGCCCTCGTGGCTCCAACACTGAGGGAAAACTTGGCATGAAGAGGACTGAGGATGCTGCGAGCTTTGGAGGTGTTCACCTGCTTGCCCTGCCTTACAAAACCCAGTCCAAATACTGGAGAGGAGAAGTTTGGGGCCTTACACACGAACCAAGGTTATACAAATAAACAATCAGTAATCACAAGCACGCTGAAGGGATGCTGATTGAGCCAGCACACTGTATTCTCTCCCTCTGAGAAGCACCTGGCAAGCAAATGAGTGCTAAAAATGTTTACAATCCTCCACCAAAGTAGTACTGACCTTCTCATGTGTAGAAAAAGTCCCAGGTAGTTATTTGATCTTCCCTCAAATGGTTTTAGAGCTAGAAAAAGACCTTTTGCCTTAATGCAGCTATCAAACAACCAATCTGAAACCTGTTTTTACCAAAGCAAATGGATGATGACCATACAGAAGCAAGGGCAGCAAGAAAAGCTTGCTGAGAACTGTTCTGCCTGCACTGCTGCATCCAGGCCTGCATTTGGGTTCGCATCATCACCCTGCCACACAGAGGGAGCTGGTGGTTTGTTTCCCAGGCAGTTTTATTTCTTATCATTTGTGTTTCCCTCTGTTTCCTGCAGCACTGCTCTCCCATGCAAAACCTGGAGTTATCAATTAAAGCAGATTTAGCACCACCTTATTCCCAAATTGTGACACACAAGTTTTGGCTTTCTACGCTCAGCTTCCATCAAGGGTTTTGAATCCAAGTATCTGGAAATCCACCAAAAGAGCTTCCTGACACAAGACCTCTTTCTTGCGGATCCACGTCCACTAACAGCGCTTTTACAGTACTTTCAAATGACATTTTAACACCAGTGGTAAACAAAAAAAGTGCCTTTCAGAGAGTCAGGAGAGGTTACTTTGACTCTGGCACCACCTACTGAACAGTGAGTAAAAGTGCCTGGACTACGAGAGCAGGAAAAGATACAGTAATCGAGGAAATATGCCTGAATTTCTCCTTGCAGTGTGAATATTTCTACTTTTTTTTCATCACGAAAACAGCTTTAACTTACACCCTTGAAAAATATTTTCTTAGCGTCTCATTACTGTTGACATTCATCAGAGTGCAATGATAGAATGTAAGGGGATCTCTCCACTCCGTAGGATAACCAGAACAAATAAACAAAAGTTGCTTGTGCTGCCTTTGCAAGCAATTCTTCCCCACACTGACACCGAGGAGGGACGGGCCATTTCAGGGCAACTGCCAGGAATGTTCTTAGCTGGGCAAAATCCACTGAAATATCAATGCAAAAATAAAGCCTCACACCAAGGCTGAGTTTAGAAAACAATTTTCTTATTCTTGCCTTTCTAAGTATTTTGCTGTCCCTTTCTGGACAGAATACTTTCTCCACGCATTAACAAGGAAATCATAAATGATAAGAAACTGTCTTTTGTGACTAATATTTAAGAAGAAAATGTTTCTAAGTAAAAACAGCAGCTTGCACCTGGTTTTTAAGTTTACTGAAAAGTACCAAAGTTGAGTGTCACAAATTTATGCCACTAGTGAAAACCAATTATTCAAATAGAGAACAACATTTGTACTGAACATATTTTTAAAAAAATTATTGAAAATGGCTACTAAACATTTTCAAAGTATGGAAGCTGTTGGGGAAATTGGTAATATTTTGCCTTTTTATGTATGCACTGACCTCATTTAAAAGAGAAACAAAGTTCAGACTACAATCAAAATGTGTAAGGACAACTAGGGGTTACAGCAACTCCAGAAGATGAAGACAGAGGTCAGTAAGGAAAAACAATAAGAACTGATCAACTGTACCTGTGAGGAATGAACTAAGACAAGGAGCAGTGCCTGGAGCCTGCTGGACATCCAGCACAGAGCCGTGGTGCTTGCAGGGGCTGCTGATTAATGTCTGGCTCTAGTGCAATGTAAGATTTATTGCATTCTGCCTAAAGTGGGTAATTGAATAATCCCTCTAAAAAGCAATGATTTTCCCACAAAGTTCATAAAGTTAATACACTCCAAATCTCCCAAAAGCAGAAAAGAGACAGTTACACATCTACCTGGGGACATCATCGGCCGCAATTCATCGTGCACAAACGTCACTTTGTGGAAGTTTGTTACTACAGTCTTAGAGGAAAGAACAATTAAAGTCTTTTTAAATTCTGCCTATGTACACCTATAATGGCTGGTTGAATGAACAGTGAGTGATTCCTGATCTCCCACCTGTTTATATCACAGTTGGATTGCTGAATACAATTCTCCCTTTCTATGGGCTAAAATCAAATTGAAACTCAAATTAGCCTGATGAAAAATCTGCTTGTTACTCTTTCTGTACTGGCAATATGTCCAGATTCTGGGAAATGGAAGAACAAGTTCCACATGTGCTACTTCGGCTCTAAATATCAATGGGAAGACAGGAGAAAGTAAATAAAATTCCTGTTGATTGGTGCTGTGTTTGGGGTTTATCGACCATATCCTATAAAAGGCACATAAGGCTCAATCAGCCAAGGAACCAGCACTGTAACATCAGTAATCACCATGCACAGGGGGAGGATGAAACCTTTGTGCTGCACAGTGCAAATCCCCAGAAGGAACATCCTCTCTGACCAGGAAAAGCAAGGTGTCCTCTTCTAGTTTGTCCCACTTAAATTCCTTATTTAAGTGCACAAAGCTGTAGGTTAGACTAACAGACCAAAGATGTGTCACGTAATGCATAAAGAAGCTGGGGGGAAAAGAAAAAGCTAAAAGCAGCATTTGGACAAAATGTGGCAATCAGTAATTCTCCCTCAGATGATTATTCTATATATATATAAAGAAATCTGAACTCACAGTGTCTTTTAAAACAACACAAAGCAAACTGCAATATCCTCAAATCTAGTAAGATCGAATCTACCAAAACCCTCAAGTTTAGGTACTTATAGAGTCTCCCCTTTAAAGCACAGACTGTTACCATACCTGTAGACATTCTTCTTTGGAAAAGCATTGAACAGATACTGGGGTTTGAGAAGAAGAAAATATCAAGTGGTTAGACTGCCACACTTGAGGACACATGCTACAAGATTCTTAATATTGAGCCCTATAACGAAAGTAGGGTAATTACTCTGAATTACCTGCATTTTATCAGGAGGCCCAAAGTAATAATACAGTTCAGAGGTGCAGAATTATTACCTCCAACCCCATCATGCCCATAACCACTCCAAATTTGGATCCAAGCACCACAGCCTATTGTTTGGCTGGAAGCTTCCAAATTCATAAATACCAGTTTAGGACAAACTCAATCCTGGTCTCAGTGGATGCAACTTGGCAAAAGCCAACGTGTTCACAAACCATCTGCCAGGTTCTCAGACAGCTGGAAGTGATGCCACATGTGGCTATGTGGCACATTCTATCTGAACCTGGTTAGCACCAAAACAACCAAGTTTGTGTTCCTCTTGAGAAGCATCCACTAATTTATTTTTAAATCTTCAGACACAAAACCGTAACAAAATCAAATTCCACAAAAGGATGCTTCCCAACAACTGAACAAAACCAGAAAAGCAATAAACAGCAAAAAAACAGCTCAAGGAAAATGTCAAGTCACAGGAAGTCAAAGTATTTAAGCTGTACTACAGAGAGGCAAACGAAACCCAAAGAGCAGGAACAATGCTCTTCCACCAACCCTGCACACTTAAACCGAAGGACAGTGGCTCCAACCTCTTCCCCAGTGGGTCTGTGTAACACACAGAGAGACACCACCTCTCAATCTAGGTCCCTGCGCGTGTTACAATCCCCAGACCACTGTCTGAAGAGTTTCTGGAGCCCCACACAGACTCAGCTCCTTGGGGAACATCAACTAGGAAGTTCTGGAGTCATGTCCATGGCTCTGTGCGTGGCCGTAACAGGCCAGAGCTTGGACTGCAGGTTTGCATCATTTTCAGTCTCTGGCCATGACAACAGGCTGGCCTTTGCTGGGGCATGCAACCAACACCTGCTGTATTTAATAATCCACACCTCATGGATTTCAGAGCCCAGAGGACCGTGATGCCTCTTTCATCACCAAAAGGATCCTCAGGCTGCACTGCAGTGACACAATGCATTTCAGACATTCCTCTCCCCTGAATTCATGCATGTGGGACTCCTAATGCAGCACTTATGACAGAAGTGAGCTATTTTGACTGCACACTTTGTGCTGCATCACTCCTCCAGAAACACCCAAGGAAACATTAGAATTCTCTACCCAGAGTTTTAACTTTCATTTCGAACCATCTGGCAATCTCAGATGGGTATGAAGTAAACTACAGGCCTCCAATAAATTTCCAGGACACTCTTTACTACTTAGACTAGATAAAAAACACATTTTAAAAATATGATATAGACACCATCTGAAAGCAGTGTTATCACAACATACACAGTAAGACAATGGAAGAGGGAGGGCACATTTTTGGTACTGATGTGTCATTAGAAAGAACTATGCTCCCATCCTTCAATCAGGATGGCATTACCTTGGGAATTCTGTGCTAAGAAAAAGGCCAGATGGGATGACATACTGGTCCAACAGCTCTTAGGGAGTAAGGGGGTTGGGGTTTGCTCCTATTAGAGCAGATTAATGGCATGAGAATGGCTATGAGAATGGTTGGCTGAAGCAGAGTTACTCTATCTTCAAAGCAAGCAAGCAGTGGGGGCTGCCAGGGCAGCAGTCCTTGGTGTAAGGCATTACACAAGTCATTTCTTTTGTAAGTGGCTTAAGAATTTACAGTTCTGACCCATGTTGGTCTGAAACATGATAAACATTGATTTGTGTTTTCATAAAAAGTCTGTGGTCTTTCCTAACTCAGCAGGAGACAAAGTATTATGCCACATGCATCAAGGCTGGCAGCGAGCTGGGCCTGACTGAACCATCAGGATTTGGGATGCCAAATCCACACTGCTCATTAAGCAACCAAAACACACTCTTTGGTGTCCAGTTTAGGAGTGGTGGTAACACAGTGCCTTATGTAGCAGGTTCTGTTCCAGAGAGCATGGCAGGCACTGACAGCAAAAAAACTGGAGAGGGGAAGTCCATGACCTGTAAGCAAATTACAGTGGGGCCCAGAGGAGATTGTACAATAAAAGAGGATGGAAGTTTGGAATGGCTCAAATATTTGGAGTGGTGAGAAGGGGGATTGAAAACTGGGAGTAATGCGAGATGGCAAATCTTGCCAAAATATTTATGTGTCTCTGACCTGGGCAGGTTAGATCTTCAGATGGGAATCTGTTTGCAACCAGGGGCAGCTAATAAAAAGTCAAATTTATGGCTTTCTCATCATAAATGCTGCCCCAGATGTTCAACCACAAAGTACACAGCTTCACCCCCTAACCAAATGCAAGGAAGAAGATCAATAAAACAGCATCAGGGTATCCTTTTAAAAAGGCAGAGTATTTGACTAAAGAGCAAACAGTGTATGATATCTCAAGTGACTCCTTAAAACTCCTGCCATAAAATTATTGAGGATGTTAATATGAGAATTTCAATATGAGGACCAAAGACTACATTTTTTTCACTCTTCTTCTTTACAAGGGGAGAAACAGAGCAGGTCTCAAAACCTGGACAGGACTGGTGCTGTTCACAAAAGGTTATGAGAAGTTCATATCATAAGATAAAACTCCTAAAACATGGAATCTAAAATCATACTGTTCTTTTATTTGATCAGATGTACGTCCACATGGAATTCGATCTACTCAAGCAATAAGCTATTGTCTGAATTTCTGCACAAAGACTGACACTGGGATTACTGTACCTGTGACCCCAGTGCTGTGCACAGCACTCTACTGCAATCCTTCACCTCACAGCTGAATCCGAGGCAAGCATTGCTGTATTCTGCATAAATCTGACTGATCACTGTGCACCCTTTACATTCTCCAGCATGTAACTGCTGAAATGCAAGATTTCCCTTGCTGTTTGCTAAGGCCAAAAAGCCTCAGTCTTAGCTGCAAATGCCTGTTGTCAGTTGCAAAGAAGTTTTCTGCTGTTATTCATAAAGTTTAGGGCTTGACGTGCGATTATGCTAATCCTCATGCTAATACAGCAATAAACTTGTAACCAGTGGAGGGAGATGGGCCCTGCAAACAATGAAAGACTAGACTAGATCTGGGAATGTTTTTGTGGTCCCAACTTTCAATCTTTTTTAATATTTGCCAGCAGAGTTTTCTGTCTTGTTTAGTGCTGAGGCTGAAGACCTCTTCATTACATTTCACATCAAATTCAGCCTCCTCTGCTATTGCTTATTAGACACATTAGGGAATTTTTGCTATGAATTTTCAGAGATCATGGATAATATACAGATTAAGCACATCTTGCCTCCAGTGAATTTGTAAAGACACCACATGCCTGATTCTCCTAAACTGTTTTAGTGCCTTTAAGCTGACAATCTAATAATAATGAAAGATGGCTTCTTATTCCATATGGGAGACTTTCAGAGTGTATCTATGGGGGAAACAGCTTTGGAAGCACATAAAAGTTGCACATTTTGGTTCTGCTTTGCAAAGGAGACAAATGGATGTACTTGCCATTGGCTGAAAAAAGCTAGAAATAAGCAGACTGAAAAGAATTAGAGGAGTCCTCTAAAACTTCTCAAGGCCAAGTCAGAAGATCAAATGAAGGCTGAGCAAGGTGAGCAGGGAGGAATGGATTAATCATTTCTTTAACTTTGATCTCCCGGTTTGACTTTCTCAGGAACATAGCGCAGTTAGCTGTTCTAATCAGCAATTTGCATCTCAATTACTATTCCCCATTTAATCACCTCTGGCCCAGAAGACCATAGAAAGGGTTGCTACAGTTCCACTTAAGTGTTGATGATTTTATTCATTGTATACATTTTTCATGGAAAATCCAGAAATCACATCATTCTCTGCCAACACTTCCTTTCACCCTATTCCTTTTTTCCCCTGTTTTTGGTCGTTTCAGAGGTAGACACACTGCCAAAAGCTAAATTTTCCCAGGTAAAAGAGGTTTTCTGGGATTTTGGGAGCAGATCTTTGCTTCTGGAGCAAAGGAATTTGATTATCACTATCCTTTTAAAAAAGAGGGGGCAAAGGGGATTTAAAGACAGCTGAAGCCTACCAAGAAGCTGAGACACAACCCTTGTTTTAAGAGTTATATAGTAGGAACCCAGTAGTACCCCACGCTAAATTTACTGCTAAAATGGATTTTTCATTTAGTTACAGTTTGAAGGCCATTTAACCACCACTGCTGTGCCTGACTTCAACAGCCCGTGTTTCTGGGTCAAAACTCACTTTTCTTCCTTGAAGAACCCTGTTCTTCATTATGCCACTTGTAACAACGGAGCTGGTAGGCTAATGTAACAAATTTCACTTCCTTTCACAACTCATTTTTGCTGAAATGAAGTAGATGAGAAAAATGCAGCAACTTCATCGGGAATAATCTTGTGCAGATGGAGGAAACCCAGATGCCTTCAGAGGAGCAGCTCTTTGTCAGTCAAAGGAGGCCAAAGGACAGATGTGTTGTTTGTTAATCATTCAGGAAACCCTTGTGATTAGCAACCTCTAGATCTCAAAAAGGCCAGCCAACAACAAATGATACACTGTGCTCCAGCTCTCCATGTGGGAGAACAGGAGGATTCCTTGGCCAGAACTGAGAAAGAACAATGTCAATAAGGCTCTTGCACACAAAAATCAGAGTGTGTGCCCTGGAGGACGGGGAGATTTCAGTTCAATAAATCAGCTAGGAAGATCTGGCAAAGTTCATTGTCCAACTGGCTTAGAAATTTAACAAGAACACTAAGGCAGCCTTTTCCTTAAAAGCTTAAGGAAAAACAGAGGTAGATTGAAGCCAATGTATTAAAATACTACGAAAGGGAAGTGAAAACCATTAGGAAAGAACTTGAAAGCACTACACTGTGACCCCCAGAGAGTACTCCAGCCAGTGTAAGAGTGGAGGGAAAGCAGAGAGTATCCAATGAGAGCCACATAAATAAAAGCATAAAGTCATAGAGAAGGAGTCCAGCTTGTACTGAATTTCTGCATGCATGAAAATAAATGTCTCCATTTTCTACAATTCATGCTCTGTGTTGCATTTAATCAACAACATAATTTAAAAACCTTTTATGAATCATAATTATTTGTATGACTGAGGGGACTTCAAATGGTTTCCTGAAAGAATATGAAGTATACAGCTGCTGTCCCCAAACAAGGACAAATATATAATACTACCAAAAAAATGAAAACCAATTAGGATGATCAGTTATTTCAGCACATCATATATATCCCTTGCTTTCAGTACTTCTGTAGAGGCTGAAGCAGTTCTGAGCAGCCAAAACAGCCTCGAGCACAGGCTGGGCTCCAGCGAGCACCAGATCTGAGCGTGGGGGAACAGTGTGGTGCCACACAGCAAAATCAGCTCTTAGGCTCACTGTGTCCAGGTCTAAGGACTGAGTCCTGAACAGCTTTATGGCCTATCTGTGTGAGAACACAGCAACCAAAATTATATGTGACAAGTAAGACCTCGGTGTGTAAAAAAAACCCCAAACACCAACCCCATAACACACGGGTTAAACAAAAAAAATCTTTGTACACAGTTTAGTAAATTTTTTCACTCCAACTGAGCTCTGAGGCCTGGAAATAAACAGGTAAACACACCACTGATTATGCCACAGGAAAATCCATGAGCAAGCCAGGCATCATTCTCTTCTACTCCTTTCTATAGATCAGAGCCTATTTACCACAGGTTGTATGGGGTCGTGTTCACCCTTCATATCACAGCCTAGAATATTTCCTTAGTCTCTTACTCTTATTTTCTTGGGTTGATTCCTCAGGACAAGCAAGATTAAAATATCACTGTCTAGTATGTTCCACTCTTCCATAGCTGTAATTTCCCCACCTCAGTTACACTGACCTAAGAGCTGCTGAACAAAGAGCAGGGAGATGAAGAAATGCAAATTCTGTTGTTTGCTACTCATTGAGGAAACAACCAATACAGAATTCTACTTCCACATCAAACACCTTCCCTCCACAGCTCTGTCAGTGGTCACTCACTGTCCCCACTCATGAAAAACACAACCTTTCTTTCCTGGTGTCAAATTTTGGACAGAGTAACATTTCCACCAGTAGGGTAACCCTTTACTGGGGTGGAAGATGAAGATTTGGTGAGCATAGGCTATAGAACAGACCCAGCTCTGCATCTCACACTTAGCAAACCCGAGTGTAGGTTTTGATCCCAGGGAAACTGGGATTTCATGCACAAATGGTTGCCCAGAACAAATAAGCAACTTGCCCGCAGCCAGGTCTGATGTGGGAGGCCCTCTCCAGAAAATGTCATGAATAATCCCAAAATGAACAGAAATGTGGTTCCACTTACCCACATTCTGACACTGTGTTTCTCTAACACAAATAATTTAAGTGCCGATGAGGTTTTAAGGAAGGAAGCAAAAACTATTAGATGTCTACCAAGAATTATGGAAGAACACAAAATATTTTAATCATGGGATTAATTTCTTGCTAATTCATTTAAACACTTAGGTCTTTATCATTTCTGGCAAAGCCTACACTACTAGTACATGCTTAAGAAAGAAACTCCCATCAGATAAGTATTATCTGCCAAGACAGTACTTTTTTTATTCTTCTTTAGCATGCAAAAGAAATATTGGATTTTGGTGAATGCATTGTTATACTCTAACAACTGGGGTGGACAGCAAGTAATAACAGAGACAGGTCAGCACAGCAGGGAAACATGTGGACACATTAATTCCTATAACCCACCATTTGGTTGCTATTGCTGGGTTTGAGGAGCAGTCCTGCCAGCTGTCACAAAATGCATAAACACTTCATAATCTGTAATAGTTCCTCAGACAGCTGCAAGACCATAAGGAACCAACTTTGACTCCTCCAATGAAACATGTTATTTAGTTCCAAAACGGACAGACTTTTCAGAAAACACAGGCCAGAAATACTGAGGCAAAATCAAGACGTTTTAAAAGTTTGGGGTTTCCAACCAGCTAAAACTCACTACTCTGCAGAACCCCTCCAGTTTCCTGTCTCCTCATAACTATATTATGCAGCAAACAAAGGCCCCTAAGAGTCATGGAATGAAAAAAAAATAACAAACACAGGAAAATCATAGAAATATTCAGACCATGCAACATCGCTGCTCAGAGCTGGTGTTTTCCTTTGCAAGAGCTTGTGCAAACACTCTGGTCTATTTCACAGCCGTGGGAGTTTGCATCCCCCACATCTCATTTTCAAAAACAAACTCACACAAACCCCGATTCTCATAATAAACATCCCCAGCTACATCTCACCTAAATTTTCCATGCTGCTGAGTTTAATAAAAGCTGGATTTAGCACCATTATTTGAAAAAGAATTGTTAAACAGTTGCTTAAAAGAATCCTTGGGGTTTTTTCTTCCCCTCTGCACTAAGAGAAGCACAGACTTGGGTATCTTATGACACTTTGCACAACAATGGAAAATAAGGTTATCTTCTAAAACCAGGTAAAACTTGAAAATCAGCTCAGTGATTCCAGCATAAACCCCATCCTTTTGCAAGGGAAAAAAAAAAAAAGCTGTTTGCACCAACACATTCTGTATCAAATAGAACAGTTCTGTAAAACACAATACAACATTCAGGAATATTTTGATTCCATGAACAAATTCTAGTTCCTGGACAATACACATCAAAGCACATTTATCTACAACACCCACCCACTGGTAGTGCCACCCTGACAATTTTCCTTAGAGCAGTGGATACTCTTCAAATACTTGGATGAAGCCAAAGTTTACAGATGCAAACATTCGGTTTTCAAATAATTAGAACTGTACTGAAACTTTTTTACTTGTTAACATTCCAACACTCCTGTGATTCAACCATAGTAATCAATTCCCAAAGCAACCTCAGAACTATGAGCAGCTTGCTCTTTCAAAATTATCCTTAATGCAGTGCAGGGGGGAAAAAAAAGAAATATCTGACGTTTTCTAGCACTACTATGAAATTGAAAGTACAAGTGCTTTAGAAGAGCTCATTTATGAAAGCAGGCACATCCCAGAAAAGCTGCATGATAAAAACCTTGCACTCAGGTCTGAACGTGGGTTCACTCTGAAGCTCCTGGTTTGTCAGCCTTTTCAGTACACTGGAAACCCCTACCCTGTGTTCCCTTCACCAGAGAAGCTGTGAAGGAGCTCTGTCCTGCCTCCCCGCTGCAGTCTGCACTGCCTCAGGCCGATCTGGAAGGCCATCTGGAAATTACCACTGATTAATTAGCTGTGGGCCTGTGATGTGGAGAGGGCAGATGGAAGAACACAGGGCTGCGCTGCTCCCCGCCTGGCCACAGCTACCCATCCAACACCCCAAGGTCCCAGCCTCATTCCAGGAAGACTCAGATAAGTTTTCCCAAGGAATTGTCTTTCCTCAGCTGCTTTTGCTCCCAGCTCTGTTCACTGGAGTCAGAGTTTGCTATCAGTGCTAACAAACACGATGTCTAAGAACCATGAGGGAAGGGAGCCGACAGGAGTGTTTTCAGCAGAAGTCCCGCCCTGCAATCCACAGAACTCAGGCAAAACCATCTTGGTTTGACATTTATCACTCCTGGATATAGTACCAAATGGAAAAGCTGCCGTGATATAAACCTAAACTTTGTCCAATAGAGAAAAAGCATTTGATTATCCTCCTGACTCCTGTATTTACACACCACATGCACTTGCACACATCACACAACACACTGACTGCCCATGATTTTCTGGCCAGGACATGGCAGCCCTTTACCAATAACCTGGTGTTATAAGCATTGTAAGTACTAAGAAGCAGTTTTAGACTGAGAAGAAGAATGATATTCAGCTTTATCTCCCCACTGAGCCTTCCACTTACACTCTCTCCATGCAGTGTAAGTAAGATGAAGTTAATACCATTATTCTTATGCAAAACCCGAATTATTCTGTCACTCTCTCCTTACTATTGTCAGCTATTTCAAAATTAAGACACATAAGCAAAGAGGTATCAGCTTTGATAAACAGCCTTTTCTGTGCAAACAGTATTATGGCAGAGCAGCTTAAATTTCAGTCTCACTTCTTTCAGATTTATCACTGATAAAATAGAGATGCATGAGCATCACTGAAAAGTGCACTCTCACAGGTTTTCCAAGAAACCTGGTCATAACTAATGACTTACAATTAACTTAAGATGGCTGGTAAGAGAGTGGACTTACAGTTAATGTCAAGTGAGTTTCAGACAGTTCTTTAGTAAACATGTTTGCAAATACTCCACTGTACTTGGATTAAAATTATATTCTGGTCCAGATTAAAACAGAAAGTTCAGTGTCTGTTCATCAAATCCTTCCTATCTGTTTAAATTACTTAAAATCCCCTGTTTTGAAGCACCAAACTCCTGACTAAGGACACAAAAAAGCCATCTGATCTCTGCTCCAAAAAATCCTACATTGCACAGTGAAATCTGAACGAGTGTTCAGATTCAGGGTAAAATCTGCTTATTTTACCATACTTTACCATCATGTTTGCTACCAGCTGTGCCATTTTCAACCTGTCAAACAGCACGCTGAGTAACTATTTTAAACTAAGTTTTAAATATTCCAGGAGCGGCCCAAAGGAAAATAAAATCACTTAGCAAAACCTTCCAGCTCATCATTATTTTCCAGGTGGGTATGTTTACAGAGCTTTTTATCCCAGAAGGATAAACAACATTCAGCCTCAAATCTGAATCGACACATTAGAGTTCTTAAGCTTGTGATTTGTCCATTACAGGGTGAGAAGTTCCTAGGTTCCTGAGTAGCTAACAGAATATGCACACATGCAAAATCTTGTTTACTTCTCCCTCCCTTCTCTAAACCCCTCCAGTGCCCATGCCCTGACACCCTGAACCCCACAGGGTTACGCTGCTTTTGATTTGCGAGGCGAGTTACAATAGTTAATTACAGAGCACGGTCTTCTGTGCCTCAACCATTTTGCATTTATAGGCTCTTGATACAGTCCAGAGCAAGAGGCTAACCCGTATTTAATTTGCCCAACGCGTTTCTGGTTAAAGTCCCATCAAATGGGTGACTGGAATGCCTCCCTTTCGGCTGGAAAAGCCCCTTTGAAGGAGGCGTTTATTAGCACCATTCGCCTCGGTCACACCAGGAGGCTCTGCGGGCCTGGGCACAATCAGTGCTTGCTTACAGCGCTCAAACACCGCGGGATGGAGTGCCAGAACAGGTCAGATATTACGATCGGGGGCTAATTTTACAGCGGGTGTAAAATGAAAGCGAGCGAGGCTGCTCCTCCAGCCCCTCCTGCCGGCTGCGGGCACTGTTCCACCCCCTCTGGAAAGGGAAGCAAAAGTCCCTCTTGTTCACAACCATTACCATCCTTTCGTGTTATTTTGTTGTCTCCAGAAACGTTGAATGGATGTTGCTCTCAAAGGCACTGAGGTTCAAGTGCTTCGTGAGACTCGAGCTCCTCACTGACGAATGCCTCCAAAATTTAGCCTTAGCTTAAGTCCTGAAATGCTATAGGCACTTAGGAGCTGAAGTCTCAGTGAAACCCTGATATAACTCCTTTCTGAAAACAAACTAGTTCATAAATCAGTGAACACTGCCAGAAAAAGAAAAAAAGCCAGCTACATTTTTGCATTTTTCCCTGTTGTAATCAGGTACAAATCCACTAGTCCAACTGGACTTATTCCCAGCACTATCAGGTCTAAGTTTCATCAACCCTACATAAACCCCTGAATCTGTGAAACTTATTTTTGATCCTGTCTTTTGCTTTTGAGGGACTTCTGTGCATTTTCTTTATTTTATTTTGTTTTCCATCTTTATTCCCTTCTCTCTTTGTCTCCTTTCCCACCCCCTTCTGTATTCTTTGCTTTTGTCAGTGTTTTACCTCCATTCATTACTTCCTCAGTGTCCCTTTTTCAAAAGGCTTCCAAAATTATTTTTAAGCATAGTAAAAAAGTAGGACTTGAATCTCATGGTGAACACGGTATTTTGGAAGAAACCAGACTGTATACAGAAAAGACTGCAGGTGATTTTCTTTTTACTGTTTTACTCGTCTCAAAAGGTCCTCTGTGTCTGCCAGTGGAAACCATAGTGCTCTTGATGAAGAAGGTAGAAAGTGTTTGGCCTCAGTGAGGAATGAGATGGAGTATTTGTCCTGTCCACACCACAACAAACATTTCTCCTAAGCCTGACAATGCATTTGCATGAACAGGATCAGAGAAAGGCTTGAATAGGGACTGTAAACATCACCCAGTTCCAACCCCCTCACCACAGGCAGGGATGTCACGGACTAGATCAAGTTGCTCAGAGACCCAGCCAACCCGGCCTCGAACACTTCAAAGGATGGAGCCTCCACAACGTTTCTGGGCAACCCGTTCCAATGCCTCACCACCCTGTGAATAAGGAATTTCTTCCTAACATCTAATCTAAAGCTCTACTCTTCCAGTTTAAAGCTGCTCCCCCTTCCCCCATGGACATCTGTCTGAGTAAAAAGTCCCTCCCTTCTTTTCTATAAGCCCTTTGAAGTACTGGAAGGCTGCAACGAGGTCTCCCCAGAGCTTCCTCTTTTCCAGGCTGAACAACCCCAGCTGTCTCAGCCTGCCTTTGTAGGAAAGGTGCTCCATCTCTCAGATCATCTCCATAGTCCCCCAGAGTCCCACACCTTTCTCATGCCGAGGATCTTAAGAGGTGGATGCAGAGCAGAGGGGAAGAACTGCCTGCCACCCACTCCTCTTCTGATGCAGTCTGGGATTTAGTGGACCTTCTGGGTTGTGAGCACACACTGTTGGCTCATGTGCAGCTCTTCATCCATGAGAGCCCCCAAGTACTTCTCTGCTGGGTTGCTCTCACTGAGCTCATCTCCCAGCATGTACTCATGTCTAGGACTGCCCTGACTTGGATGCAGCACCTTGTGCTTGGACTGGAACTTCATGAGGTTCTTGTCCAGGTCCCTTTGGATGGCATCCCTTCCTTCTGCTGCTGAGGGTGCACTCGATCCCACAGTGTGTGTCACTGGCACAGGGAGTGTTCCAGTAGATGTTAACAGAACATCTCTTACTGGTGGGGCCTGTGAGCACCACTTCCTAGGACAATATTCCTGATGTCTGGCAGCCCTGCATCGCCACATCACCCAGCTCTGCCCTGAGCTTCCACACAGGGCATGGCTGGAGTCCACCACGAGCAGAGGAAAAGCAGAGCAGGCTCTTCATGCATATTTGGAAGTTCCAGGGATGAGAGTGCCAATACCAAGTCTGTCACCCAGCACTGTTCGACAGAGCTTGATATGGCCATTCTCCTCATACAATGCTTGTGTGCCCTATGCTTTCTCTGCTTGTAAGTTGCAAACTAATGGTTAAATCTTTGTGGCAAATTTCTTATTCAGTAGCAGAGACTGTTCTCAGTCTGTTGAAACTTTACATGTATTTTTATAGTCATTCTCTAAGTTGCCACAGGACTCTGAATCTTAGAGCTGGTGGGGAACCATGATAAAATTTCATCCCTATCAGGATTAGGCAAACTTTGAGAGCATGGTGCTGGTGTATATACACACCAGACTTCAGTGTTACAGTGCTCAGGGGGGATGAGAGCTGGAAGTAAAAAATAAATTACTAGTTCCACAATTAAGGTACTAGTATCCTTCTACCATACAAAAACCCCCCCAAAAAACCCAAACAAAGTCCAACCCCATCAGAACCCCATGTTGTGAATCTCATATGCTGGGGGAACCACGTGGTGGGGTGGATGGATAAAAGAGCCCAGAGAAACCTTCTGATCCTGGTAAGGGCCAGTACTGGGAGGATGGAACTGAAAAGGGGTGATGTTATATGGCCAAACGTAGCAGGAGACTTGTTCCAGTGCGCAGCCCAATGGGTCACATGAAATGCTGGACTTCAGCCGGGGAAGCTTCTGACAGTCATATGACATGTCTAAAAAATTAACTTACCGATACAACCCAACACAGTGTGAAACCATTTAAGTTTCCATGTCTCTTTTTAAAAAAACGTATCAATTTAAACAGATTTTCCTACTCTTTTCAGAAGAAGCTGTTAGATTGCTACCTGGGATTAGGATGTCTGACTAACAAATCCTTAAAAGTACATTTTATTTTCATAGCTATCCCTGAAATACAACTTTGTATCAAATTTTACACTTAAGTATGACTAAATAGGATACAAATAACTTACCAAGTAAGCTATTCATCTAGCCAGTTACATTAAAAGAGCCTGGAGTATTTTGACTGAAGGAGGTAAACCAGTAATAACTTCCAATTATGTATATTCAGGTGGGTTCAAAACTGGTACTTTAGATTATTAATGCCAATAATCAGGAACAGCTTCTCAAGTTTTGAGTTTGATTTCAAATACATTCTTTTTTTATTTTTTTTTTAAATAGGAGCAGGTAGCAGTGCTGGGTTCTGGTATTAATTACAAATGGAAACAGAAAACCTGAAGTAAACCTGGTAGCATTTTAAGAATCCAGCTATTGTGAATTCATCTGGAATTCATTGGGCTACCCTTGGCCGTAATAAATTCATGCTGTATTAGCAGTAACATCATATGTATACTAATAGATGTTCTACTGAGATCAGTATTATTTAATTGACTCAAAAGATTACTTTAGGATCAGTTTTCCTCTAACTGTATTTTTAACGTGGCCTTTTCCTGAAGCACAGCTTCCCACAAGACAAAGAGATGACATCAGAAGAAAAACATGCATAAGAAAATACACTAAAACTGACATTTTAGGAAAGGTACAAGAAGCATTAGAATCACAGACTCTATCCCCCATGTCACACACACTGTGTTTATTTATGGTTTTCTCAGTGGGAATCAAAACACTCAACTCCCCAAAAGTGAACGCATGCAGATTCAAGAGAGGTAATAAGATGCATCCTAGTAAAAAATACATCTTTCTTACACTGACAAAATGGTGCAAACAATCTGTTTGTAAAGAAGTCCTGAGCAGTACCAGCTGCACACTCCTGCTTTGTCAGACGTGCTAAATAAAGACACAAATCACTGGCACCAGTTGCATGAAGGGGACAGGGTAAGCAATGGAAAACAATAGCTTGGGTTGGAAAGGAAAGATGTTCTTAGCTGATTGCTCTGTCAGCTGCACCACAGACACTGATGTGACTGGTGTTACCCCTTTGCAACTCATGTCCTAAGTTCCTATTTCCTTCTGGAGTTGGCTGCTGAGATGAACAGGATAGTCAGGCATCAAGGTTCAGATCCATTGAATACAATTAGTATGCACTTCTAAACACTGATGAGGGGAAGAAACCCAGGTCTTCCTGAGTGTACTGGTTCAGTGTCACTGAATAGATGATAAAAAGTAAAAATAGAGAATGGTAAGCTCACTGTTTCTCGTGTTTTCATGCCAAGCTCAGTAATGCCCTGGGTCAATGCCATGCCAAAGCACCACTGAGATGCACCCACAGATAAGGAACTGTGTCTGAAAGGAGGCCTTGTCCCCTGAGCAGCCGAGTGAGTGGGTCCACAATTAAAAACATATGACACAATTTTGTTGAAAAAAATCTTCCAATTCCAATTCATATTTCTAGCTACTCTCCTTCTCTAGAGATTCTGAAGGAAATAGGGCATCTCTGTTTTCCCTCTACTGTGAAAATAGACTGGGTTTCTTCCTTTTTACCTCTAAAGAAAGAAATCACTGCAGGGAAGTGGAAAAAAACCAAAAGACATAAATAGAGGATACCTGGCTTAGACAACTTGGCTTTCCTCAGACAGTGTATTCCACCTATGGACAGCAAGCCTTAGAAACCATCAACATTCCTTATGTCAAACAGCTGCACTTTCTTACCTTTTATTTCAGATTATTATCCTTCTTGATTCTATCAATCAGCCCCAGAAACAGCTCTTAGCAGAGTTCAGGGCCGTGACCATAAAATAAATAGTCTCAAGACCTCCATCAGAACTTAGAAAAGCTGCTCTCTTAGGAAGCAGCAGTTACACACTCATGCATCATGTGTATGTTCATGACTGAGCCATCCCTGACAACAACCTTCAAGCTCAGCCAGACCCCTTTATCAAAGCAGTCGAGGTCAAAGAGATGTTTTATTTCCACAGTTTTCAAGAACAGGGAGAAACTGCACTAACATCCATGTGGGAAAGGAATGGTGTGTCTCAGTCACTGGTAGACGTCAGATAATTCACACAGGGGTATTAGGAATGTCTTAAACGTAGACAAAGGTTGAAGGAGGTTTTAAGCTTAGCAGACTTCACTGAATCCATTTCCATTTGTCCTGTGGATTTTCTAGTATCCATTTTCACGTGTCTCAATTCTCTTTCCTTTTCTCTGTTCAGATTATCTGGCAGCACTTCCAACAATGCAGTTCTTAATACTTCAGCATCACCTCTTTCACAGTGACTTTAATTTAAATAATCATAAAGGTATATTTGTCCTGTGAGGAAAAGCTGAGAGAGCTGGGACTGTTCAGCCTAGAGGAGATCTCCATCCTTGGAGATATTCAAAAGCCATCTGGACATGGCCCTGGGAAATCTGCTCTGGATGATCCTGCTTGAGTAAAGGGGGTTGGACAAGATAACCTCCAGATGTCCCTTCCCACCTCAGCCATTCTGTGGCTCTGTATCTCCTTCAAAGTGCTTGAAACAACATGTGTTATGAATAAGCACATGTTGAATTATATCTGTAACCTTTTCCCTTCTATTACCTGGAAAAGGCATCACAGAACAAGGAAAACAAATCCACCAGAGCAAGTGTGTGTGTGTATATATATGTATATATAAAGAGAAAACCTTGTTTGAGAGAGAATAATGCAGAAGCATGTAACACAGTAAAATATAAGTGAGGAATATTTAAAACTTGAGCTTTTCCTTACTATTTCACTTCCACACACCATGTAAACTTACACCTTTCATAGTTCCTTACATTATTCAGAACTTCCTTTTTCATTTTCCTCAGATATGGGCAGATTCTGATAATTTATAAAATCAGCCAGTGAGCTGTTGCCAATTTTAGTATATATATATGATTTAGACATGGTTTTAGTTTAATTGACATTTTGCTTATTTAAAGCACAAAAACTAGCCACTGAGGAAAAAGCACTCACTTTTAACAGGATCATGGAAATATTAGCAACAGCAGTCCATAAATCACAAAAAATGAATTTTAGATTCCTAGAGAATGAACAGTCAGTGTGTCAAATGGAACGGAGGTTTGTTGGAGAAGGATTGTTTTTCTGGGAACAATTATTTTGCTTCACAAAAAATGGGTCCAGTTATAAAGGGCAATCCTATTCCAAAATAAGACAGGTTTGTAGTGTTCCAGTTAATAACTCAGTAAGCCAAATACAAGAAAATTCATTCTCAGGCATATAAGTAACAGCACCTTTACCAAATTTAAAAAAAAAAACGACTGACCCCATGAAATTTCAGCTTAGTACTGGTAAAGATACTGATCATTTCAGGCTACAAATCCCAAGAGGAGAGAGACATGCAGCTCTAATGTCACACTCCCAGACCATGCCCTTCTCCTCCACGCAAAGCCTGAGGAAAGGGCTAAACCCAGAAAGGGAGAAAAGGGTCATAACAGGGTTGAGTAGGGACTGAGATTGAGAAAGAAGAAACAAGAGTGATTTAACACTCTGTATACAGAAAAATTAAGGCAGCACTACATAGGTCAGTGTTTTGTTTCAGAACAGCTTTTATCCAAATCCAGCCATAGTAATTTGTGGTCTTTATTAACTAATACTGAATAGTGAATGAAGAGGGGTCCAGGAGCCATTTACAAATTGGAACTAAACAAAGTTTTCCAAAATGCTTTCAAAATCCCATCAATAATTGAATTGTGAAGGTGCAAAGAGTGTCCCTGCCTTCTCAGAAGGTCTGCAAAGGTGAGCACTGCCATCTGCACACAAACAGAAGTTACAACAGCTCAGACATGAGCTGCTCTGCATCTAGTAGAGCAGGCACAGTTGCTTTTTTTGAGCCTCTAACATACTAAAAGTTGGCTAAATCATCCTTAATCACAAGTCATCATCTCAAGAGATGGGGCCCTTTGATTTCTAAATTCTTTGTCTAAATATTCAGGTCTCAAAGTCCTGTGCAGTCAGTAGTTTCCCATTTGATTTGTCTGTTCTAATTTAAAGTCAGTAATTTCCCAGTTCTAGCCATGCTCAGCAGCTGTAAAGCTCACCAGAACACCTCCCTCAAGCAGAGGTGGCTGACGAGCACTGCCCAGACAAACACCACCACCTTTTACAATCCTCTGTCATTTATGATACCATGGCCCACTCTTCAAGTGCATGGCACTGAAGAACAGGGTCAAGGGTACAAAAGAGGTAACATGACAGCAGATCACAGGTAAATGAGCCTGGGAGAGTAAACAATGTGCCTCCTGAGCTCTAACTTCTTCTTTACTCCTGAGTATTTTTCATGAATAGGTAGTTTCTTTTTCTCTCTTTATGAGGAAATAAATAAAGAAATGTGAAAAAGAAATATTAAAACAGGTTCTCTCTCAGGAGTTTAATTCAGAGAAGGAGATTCCACTAAGTTTCCATTTTGCAGGTACTGAAGCCTTATGCAAAGTGAAATTATATGGAAAATAAAGTACTTGAAACACAAAATAATCTGGTAGCTGGACTGAGGTTCTGGACTCTCTTTACCAGGTTTGGCCATTAAAGCTCAATCTCTTCCTTCTCCCAGCTGTCTTCAAATGGATTTTCCATCCCCTTCTCTTCTGTGGCACATTTTCAAAACACGGGATAAGGAATGTTGCCCAGCCCAACTGGCTTAAAACTTGATGACAAGAACACTTCCCTGGACATGGGAGATGAGGGTTGGGATTTCTCATAAATGAAAATGTTACTGTATCTCAAGCTTCTCAATGTTAGATGACTGTTCTCATATCCTGGTATTAAATGAGTATGGGCATCAACACAGTCACACCTCTACAAAAAAAGAACAGTTCTTTACAGTAAAGGATGTCAATGAGCAAGGCATGTCCAAGGGGGAAGCTGCAGAAACACACTGCACACAAGCTTGCAGGACTTGTAAAAGTGACCTAAACACTTTTTAGCCAACTCTTGGTCTAACTGTCCACAACCAAGGAGCAGCCTACCTTGAAGCAATAATGCCATGTTTGCACTCAGATGAGATATCAAGTAAAGGAGACTGTAAGGAACAATTAGCATCAAACTGCTACTCACATTACCACGCCATGTGGTTTGCATTTTCACCCTCCTAGCAATGTCACACCACGAGGTTTGGATGAGGCCCTTCATTGTGCAGGAGACACAGGTAACCAGTGCGAATTTTCAAATATTGTTACCCTCTTCTCTAGTTTTTCTCCTAAAAACGTTGCTAGTGCTGACTAACAGAGCAAGGAGTGAACAGCATGTCCTGCTGGGCTCATTATGACTTAGAAAATGAAAATATTTTGTTCAAATTGTACTAATAAATCCTTCCTTCACTTGTTTTCCTAGCTGATTTACAAAGGGTCCCATCTGCCATCCCTACGTGATCTTCGTAAGGGCAACAATTACTTTTTAAAAAATATTTCTAATGATGATAATGTGCTTTTCATACTGTACTTACCTCTTCAGCCATCACAATTCTTAGGCATTGTGTAAGCTGTACTGTATCCTATCACAATTAACTGCACAAGCTCATCATGGTTCTGCATCAGGAGCGATGTGATTAGAAAGCAATCACAAAACAGTGCTCATCACACAACAGGATCCTATCAAAATCTGGTACTACCAAGGCATGTCCACTATGCTACCCACCTCCTGGACCCTTCTACTCCTCAGTTTCTGATGGCCCACTAAGTTTCTGCTGACGAATCTGTTTTAGAGTCCTTCAGAAGGCCCATTTAGAATGCAAAGCTTAACTGCAGGACACCGGCTGAGTAAATCTAAGCTACCCGAGAACTCCCTTGTCCATTAATTTATTAACAGAAAAACCTCAGCTGTGACAGGAGCTCAAATGAGCCAGATCAACATTAATCTTTCCAGCCATCAAATTTCAGGCTGGAGGATTAAGTAGTAAAGGGGTTTAAGCTGTGAAGAGGTGGATTCAGTGGATTCCACATTACCTGTTAGCACTGTAATGGGACATCATACAGCACTAAGGAGTTCTCTAAGCACAAAAAGCTCACTCAGGTTCTCCTCACTTGAAATGTGAGCACCTGCCAAAATGTCTTTAGTGCAACCACAGGTAAATTCCAGAACTGGCAATCAAGTATTTCCTTGGTTTTGGAACAATCTTTTCCAAACTAGCAAAAGAAATGCATCTAAAACTTTTCCAAAGTACGTAACAGTAAAGCAAACTCGCTGTACTTCAAGCCAAAAGTGAAAGGGTGCAGATGATGCGTGTGCCTGGTGCCATCTCCTGGTAGATTAGAGGCAAAACCATCACAGTTGATTTTTTCCCTATATAATCTTTAGAAAAATGTCAGGTGTCCGAGGGGGAAAAAAAAACCCCCACCATTTAATGTTATACAGAAGGAGCTTTCAAAACTCTCAACATCCACAAAATGTTGCTTCACTGTACAAGGCAGCCACTATCTGGACTTTGAAGCTAAGTGGTGTTCTTACATTTGCCTGAATAAAGAAACATCAATTTTTTATTTGATAGAAGAAATAAGTAGTCATCTGAGCTAGACTACTTTCAAAATGCATTCAGTACCACTGATAACATTTAAAATGAAAAAAAAAAAATTGTTAAACTTTCTACACGGTGTTCAAAACCAAAATGAAGAAGTCACTTTGAGGAGTCTACTCCTCATATTAGATGTAACAGTGCAGCTCATTGGCTCTTTTTAGTATCTATTTCTTTTCATGAATACTTCAAACTCAAGACAATCTTTCCCAGTTGCAACACTCTTCCATTACCTTTGGTGAAAGAACACAGTGCTGCTACTTGTAATAATATTCCAGGGTTTATGTTTTAAAAAACAGCACCAGCCAACATGAAAATAAATGCTCTAGTCGTTTGGACAACTGATACAAGGTACTTGTATTTATCCTGCAAACGTTAATGCTACAAAGGCTGTTCAAAACAAACTTGACCAGCAACAACAAAAAAATTAAATAAAATTAGCTTGGTAATAAATTGGCTGTCAAACAGTGCAGTATTTTACATTGAATTTAGAGTTAAATCCAGATAATAATAAATCACCAAAGGCATTCTGGATGAGAGCTGTGAAGACACAATGGAAAACATTAAAGAAGTTCTCACACAGAAGGGTGATTTAAAGATAGGACATTGATCTAAAGACTTTTTTAAAATAACTCTCACATAAAGGAGAAGTGATGGTACTTGGCTCTAGTGGTGGCCTGCCCTGCATTCAGAATTTACTTGAAATTGCTTGAGATCAACCAGAAAAGGTGAACCAGATGAAACTGGTCTTACTGAGGCTTAATATGTCAATTTGTCAATACAGTATGAGGGCTTTTGTAGGCAAGAGAACTTCCATTTCACAGACTGCTTTGCTATGCAGGAAGGAGAGACCTAACTTCTTGTTTGCTGAATGACTGTGGAGTTCAGAAGTACTGAAAATATGCAGTTCTTACCATTAGATTACATCACAGCACATATAAGAAATATAAAGAAAACTAGCAATGCACTGTAAAAGTGAATTTATTTCCCTAAAGAGGCTAAAAAAAATAAAGTTTAAGAGTGCAAAAATGGTTTTTTTTTTTGAGGGGGAAAGGAGAACACATCAGGGCAAAAGCCAGTCCTAACCACAGCACAAAAGTGGGCATAGACAAGTAATCCAAAACTCTGCAATACTGCGTGTGCCAGGTGCAGGAAGTTTAGAATTCCAGAAGCACTGAGGGTCGCCACTCCCTCTCAGTACCTGCCAGGTGATTCTTGGGAGAAGTAATGAAGATGCAATTAAGTCTGGTGCTGCTAAGCATCTGCACCTGGTCATACCCACAACACACCTGCAAGCCATGCAAACTGAAACACAGGGAACTTAATCTGGCAAACCAAGAACCACCTGGATTTCTTTCTTCCATTTGGTTTTAACAGTAAAAGAATTAAAGAGCAAAAATATGGTGTTAATCAAAGCTCTACTGTTCTTGCCTGGCCTCGTGTAACACAGCTTTCAAGCTCCTTTAGTCATTAAAAAAAATGAGCAGCTCTCCAAAAACCCCAGATGAAACAAAATAGATGAAAAGCCATGTGGACAAAAAAACCAAGAGGGCTGAATACCACTTTGGAATAGCTGAGTAAGAACAGAATAACACAAAGTTTGAAGCAAAACAGCTGATACAGCTATTTAGCTTCGAAAAGCCGGGCTTTGGATGAGAAATTCTTCCATTATCAGAGGCTTTGAAGCGCACCAGAAAATATTTTATTTAGAAGACTTACGTATAACACAATCACTAGTGATCAAGCTCTAGAATAAAGTTCTCTTGGTTAAATGAAATTATTCAGATCCTTCCAGAACTTCAACAAGTGCCTTCAGTACTGTACCATTTGTTTTAACCACAGCAGCACGAACCCTGAAGCAAACCATACCTCTTCAGGAGCCAAAGCTTAGCTTAGCTTTTGAGAAGTGTTTTATTACAACAAACTACCCAGTCACACCACATGGTTTTATCCTCAGTTTAAAGACTTCTGTCTTGAACATAACTTCATTTTAAGACTGTTTGATTTGTTTCTTTCAAAGTCCATACGGGCATGAAATACACCTATGCCTCAGGTGACAGTGTCAGGTAATGCTTTGGAAAACTCATGTTCAGGGAAAGATTCCACTTGCCGCTCTTCCACGTCCGACAAATCCACTCAATCGTATTTTCTCGCTCATTAATGGCTTTTATCAGCTAATTAGCTGGCCACCTCACCACCGTCCCAGCTCCACACAACTTAAACACCTCATTTATTTGCAGTGTCACTGTGTCTTACCTGCTCCCCTGGGCAGCGCTCCCTCAGCTGACACCCCCGCAGGCCCCTCCTCGGTGTCCCTGCAACACGAGGGAAGTTCTTTGACCAACCGCGCATTTCCCTTCACCGAGGCAGCCGTAAATGCCTCTTCACCCTTTTCATTTTCCCCCGCTTTTTTTTCCCTTCTGTTACTACGGATTTCAGGAGAAAAACCATGATTTTCCTCATGTGGTTCTCCCCGCCTGCCTTTGCGCAGCGCGGGCAGGACGTACCACTTTTATTTTAGATAACGCTACGACCACCACCACAAGTTTAAAAAAAAAAAAAATAAAAAAAATAAAAATAAAAACCAAAGATCTATTTGCTTAACTCATTTCGTACCTGGGCAGTGCCATTTTTAAGTCCCAAAGCGCTGTGGCGGGGCGGGCGGCGCCCACAGCAGCGCGGCCCCCGCGCTCTGCCCTCAGCCCCCACATCCCTCACAGCCGCTCCCCCCGCCGCCCTCAGCCCCACCGCGGCCGGGACACCGGGACCGCAGGCAAACCCTTCCCGTCCCCGGAGTGTCTCCCCGGGCCGAGGGGCGGAGGAAGGGCAGGAAGGGGCGGAGCGCGGCGCGGTTCGAACGGGAGCGCGGCCATGGCGCTGTCGCAGCTCGGCAGGGAGCAGCAGGGCATCACCCTGCGCGGCAGCGCCGAGCTCGTCGCCGAGTTCTTCTGTGAGGGGCT
>VXAU01005648.1:59803-183640 GCA_013399695.1 Formicarius rufipectus
TGTCTCCTCTGTATGTGGTTTCCGTGCCCTGTGTGATGTGTGTGCCCTGTGTGTCTGTGTGCCCTGTGTGTCTGTGTGCTATGTGTGTGTGTGTACGCCCTGTGAGTGTGTGTGCGAGATATGTGTGTGCTCTGTGTGTGTGTGTGTCTGTGCCGTGTGTGTGTGTCCTGTGTGTGTCCTGTGTATGCCCCGTGTGTGTGTGTCCTCTGTGAGTGTGTGCGCCCCGTGTGTGTGTGTGCGTGCCCTGTGTGTGTGTGTGCCCTGTGTCATGTGTGTGCCCTGTGTGTCTTTGTGCCATGTGTGTGTGTGTGTCTGTGCCCCGTGTGTGTGTGTTCATGCCCTGTCTGTGTCTGTGTGTGTCTGTGCCCTGTGTGTGTGTGTGTGTGTGTACCCTGTGTGTGTGATGTGTTCCCTGTGTGTGTGTCATGTATGTGCTGTGTGTGTGTGTGCCCTGTGTGTGTATGTGACCCGTGTGTGTGTGCGCCCTGTGTGTGTCCTGTGCCATGTACCATGTCCTGTGCCCTCTGCCGTGTGTGTGCCCTGTCCTGTGCTGTGTCCCGTGCCATGTCCTATGTCCTGTCCTGTGCCGTGTCCTGTGTCCCGTGCCATGTCCAGCCACATCCTTGCAGTGCAGGGACAGTGGGACACAGGTGTGTGGCACAGATGCTGCCCCCTGTGCCCGGGGTGGGGCTGCGTTCCTGGCTGTGCCCTGTTCTCTGCCATGCAGTGTGCAGGAGGGGTGTGTGCCTTTCCACTATTAACCATCTCGGCGTCTTCGATCGGCGGCATTTACACCCTCGGTTTCCCTCCCTCACTGCTGGTGTCCCTGCTTGGCGACACTGGCACCTCTGTTCTGTCACCCAGTGCTCGAATCCCCCCGCTCAGGAACTCCAGCCCAGCCCAGCGCCCCACCAACCAGTGCACTGCGAGACTGACAGCAGCGAGCTGATGGCATAAATAACCTGAAACCCGCAGCGAAATACTGCACACATTTCACCCCGGCATTGGGCTAAGCTGCTCCGAATAAAGAAACCCTGAAATGCCTGGTAGCGCAGGACAGAAAAAGTGGCCCGTTTAAATCTACAAATTAACGTGCTTTGTTTAACAGGAGGGAAATGTGAACGGGCTCTTGGGAGTTTCATTATTAATGGTAAAGAAACAATAAGTAAATAAATCTTTCAAGTGCGGTTGCTATGACATATTGCCCGGCATTGGGAGGCTGCCTCGTTAAACTTTCACTGGGAGTTCTATTGTGTCCATGCATGGCTATTCCATTGCCTTTGTTTGCAAGGTTACTCCAGCAAGTATCCCCCTTCCCTAGACACCAAACTGACACTCAGCGCTCTGAGCTCCTCTTCTCTCCTTTGTTCTTGCCTTTTCCTGTGTTTCCATGAGCTCTTGCAGATGAGCCCAATGACTGTGAGCTTTCAATAGTCACCATCCATCAGTGACTAACTGACTTTTCCTAGTTTATCTCAGTTCAGAATAATTGGGGGAATACTTTTTTAAAAGCCTAGATATCTAGCCATGCTCCTTCCAGTCAGTGACATTCAATGGCTTCACAGTCCAGCTTCTGGCTTCCCATCAGTGTTTCTGATGAAGTTCCATCCTGAAGGCATCTTCCCCATTGTTCACCAACACTCCTCAGATAAGGCTCAGACCCCACCCACAGAAATTATGTTTTAGAAACTTCTATGGCAAAGTGACCACAGCCCTTGCCTGGATTAAACATGCAAGGCTATTTTCTCACTGTAGCAGGAATAAATGATGCACTTTTATTAATCTTTCTATAGCAAGGGATTGCTAGTTAATAGTAATGTGATATATTGCACTGCCACAGTTCCACAGCTGTCTCTAGGCCATGTATCTCTATAAATATAAAGCAAGACAGCACATCTGTGAAGCTGTCACAGTATCCAGGCTGGTATTTGACCTGCAGTTTAAAAGTGCCACCAAAATATGCAGGTTGATAAAGGTAACAGAAAAATGCTCCTAGTTGAGCACACACAAATGTACATACAATATATATAAAATGTGAATTTGTGTAAACAGCATAATAAAAAGATGTAAACACAGTTAAGAGTCGATCAAGAACTGACTCACTGTTGGATGCAAAATTTTAGGGCTCTGATTCCAAAAGCCAAGCCAGGAGATGAGGTGAGATGTCAGAAGCATCTTGACCATGAAACTTCTTGGTTTATTTTGTCACTGCAATGGTATAGAACACAATTAAATTAATTTTAAATCCCACAGAATCTTTACTGACACTGTGCAGTCTCAGAACAGCAAAACAGCCTTGAAGTCCATCACCCTCACTAGTGAATCATGACCCAATCTGACTGTAAGTTCCCTACAAAAAGTGCCAAAAATAATTAAAATTGGTTTATTTTGCCAAACTGCGATCTAATCTTGAGAATATTTTAATGGAGAAAACACCTTGTGATCTTAAATTATGCCCATTTTCAGATCTTTTAAGGGAAAAGTTAATATGATTTGGAAAGAAGCCCAGGAACACACTCAAACCAATAATTAATAGAAAAGCTGGGTGGCCCAAGACTTTTTTCATGAAAACAACAATCCTATGGAGATAGAGTAATAGTTCATTAAAATATTTTTAAAAACACTGTGGCTAGATGCATGGTTTTATTTTTTTTCAAAATGAGGTTCCTTATAGTGGGCATATTTGTCAGAAATCCTGCAAATCCATTTCAAAAGAAGCAGTCTGGGTACAACGAAGGGATGTGATGAGACAAACACAGATGTGTACCCTCAGTTAACATGTCAAATTGAAAAGGCTAAAAAAATATAAAGTTTTTGTCTTCGTGAGTTATGATTATTAAATTACAGATTTACATCTGTCAAAGTGTTCTGACATTTTATAAAAGAGTGGTGGTAGCCATTCACAAGTTTCCAAAGTGAAACACTGATAAGAAATAAACTGTAAATTAATATTTTGTTACTTCTAATGCACTTGTAAAGGCCTGGTTAATGAACCTGAAAGAGAAAACTTGCTTTTCAATTACAAGAACCAACGATGAAAAGAATTTATCTTTCTGTCTTGCCTACAGGAGAGCACACAGAGTGTCTGCAGTTTGAGTGTACTACAGATTTAATTGCATCTTAAAAGAAAAGTGGAGGTAAAAATAGACATCATTATATATGGTCTCCACAGGTCTCTGTGACCTCTTTCCTTCCTCCACAGGGATGAAAAGCTACATTTTACTGGGGAGAAAGTCCAATTCAATTATGTCTCAGATGAAAGATAGTGGGAACAGAATAGGTGTCTTTCCCACACTTGCTAATTGGGAATCCTACCTCCTACTAGATTACCTTTTAATTGAACCTTCCAGATAATTATGCCATTTAGGTTGGGGAAGCATATTAATAAGTACATCACAGAATCAACTATTCATAAAAATACTCCAGACTGGGGAGCCATAAAAAGAGATGGGATGGAATAACCCAATAATGAAGTTTATCATGTCAGTGTAGACAACTTAATAGGAAAGGCTTTGTACAGCCAGATGTGCTTTCTGTCCTAAATGTCAGTGATTCTCATGCAGTGGTGGTGAGTGGTAGACAGTGAGTTTTACCTTAAAAAATTAAGTAAAAAACCTGTTTAATTATTCTTACTTTCTGGCTCTGGTTACTGTCACAACTGGCACATAAAGTCCTTTAGCATGTTCAACTTTGGAGACTCAGGCAGGGAGCTGTTGTTTCAGGCAGAAACAGCAATCAGTAAAGGATTAAAACATCCCAAGTGAGAAATGATCTGCAGGAATTTATGTAAAATCACAGCAGAATAGTTTCACCAACACTAAACAAAGTTGTGGTCCCGAGTGCTGTAACAGTGCATGGCAATAGGGCTATAAAGGTCCTCTCACTTTATTCCCTGTTAATTTATGTAGGGACAGTTCTGATCAGAACAGTTTGTTTTGCCTGCACTTATTTGTGACAACTGCCTAGTCAAGATAAAGCTACAGAGCATCCGTGTCTGACCAGGAAATACCAGGCAGGGAAGCAGCCTGAAGGATGCAAGTGGTCATCCATAGCTTTATGCCAAGGGAGGGGCTGTGGCCCAGCTGCTCCAGGCTGCCTACACACAGAAGAAACAAAGGAAGGGAGGAAGGATTTGCAAGGTTCTCCTCCTGGCACAGCAGAAGACATTATAAGGCCGAGTGCTAAGGCAGGAAGATGGCAGATAAAAATTAGTAAATAAAAGTGCAGCAACGATTCACTGATTTTTATAAGAAATTATGGGGTCCAAGATAATTAATAAGCTTGGGAGTAGGATTCTGGCATGATTTTAGATAAATAAAATTATCAGCTCAATGCTTTGGACAACAGAGTAGCAATTGGAAATTAGTAGGGAAGGGATGAAGGACAAAGCAGAAATCATCATTCCACACTGTAGCCTCTTTACACCCACATTTTGGATGCTCCAGCTTTGGTCTGCCACCTTTCTTTCATCTGTCCATCCCATAGCTCCACTCACCTTTCCCCTAGACAGCCTTGGAAAAGGTTCAAAGAAAGAAGATCAAAGATAGGGAATAGTTTCCATCTGTGGAACAGTTTAATAGATGGACCCTCAGGCTGGAAGAAAGGTGTCTGAGGGAAGATAAAATACCCTGTAAAATCATAAATGGTGGGGTAGTTGCTCTCTCTTTCTTCCAGCATGAGAGGTAGGGAAGCTTGGGTGAAGGTATAAGGGGGCAGGTTCACAAGAAATAATGTGGTTTTTTTCAGCACAAGAACTTGTAGTCAGGACACAGGTATTCTAGCCACTGCGTTCTGAGAAAGGTCAGGTGAACCAAAATTAGGAGAGGAACTTCTTGACCGTACTGTGCCTCTGCAGGCAGCAGGACTCCAAGCTATTCTTCCATTCCTCATAATAAATGCATTCCATTTTTTCCTACAAAGGGTGCAGATGTTTCTTTCACAACACTCAGTCCATTTTTTCCCTAAACCTTTCACATACCAATCCTAACACAGATAAGACAGTTGCTGAAAAATTAGTAATTTAAAGCTCTGAGGATGAACCAGAAATAAGAAAATACCAAATCCTGTTCTCCAACAATGTACAAGTCTATAACAAAAAAGAGGAAAACCAAACTAAATGAAATCAGTGTTGTCACAGAGGGGACAAATGATCCTGTGCTCTCCTCCACTATTTTAAGTATTTGAGTGGAGATAAGAAAGGAAATACAGTTGCAGGTTGAGGTGTTGTTTAATAAAAAATGTCAAATTCTCTTTTAACTGTCCTGCTCCAGGCCTTTTCCCTGATACACTGATTTAGGCTATGAAAAGGACACTGGTGTTTCTATATAAGCAGCCTCAGCACTGGTACCCCCTCCCTCCATAAACTGGTTTCTCCAAGCAGAGGATTTACACATCCCAGCCATGTGTTCCTGGTGGATCTGGCCTTTCTACCAGTTCAGCTCTAAACTTTCCATTTGACTGAGATCTAATATCCCATTTTATATTCACTTTTGTTATTGCAGCAAAACACAGGAACCTAAGGCAGGCAGAAGTCAGCTTCTTTGCTTGCACATAGAAGGGCTAACTTAACCTGACTGCACGGCCTTCTGCCCCCTCACCTGCACTGCAGCCCCTTCTCCCACCTTTGAAGTCCATCCTTTTCCACCTTTAAAAGAGATCTGTTTCAATTTTCTCCACACATATTAATTATACTGTAAACTAATTTTTTTATATGTTTTATAGACAAAGGAAAAGATTCATCATCATTGTTTTGCCTATTTTTTAATAGTAAGAATAAGCTCCTTCCTGTCAGTAGAAAAGCTCACTGGTGAAAGAAATCACTCAGGTGCAGGTGTGCCTCAAAGAAAAGTGAATTCTCAAAGCAGTGCCTTCCTCCTCAGGTTCTGACATACTGCAGTGGCAGCTGAAAAACACACTCACCAACAAACACACACTTTTAAAAATCAGTTTTGTCAACTCACTGCCTGATGTAAGAGGTGGTGCCATGTGACAAGGCAGAGCTAATTAGGCAGGTGGATTTTACCAAGGAAGAGAAGGCTCTTAAATTTGCAGCAGAGGGAAGAACCTGACCTACTTTGTGTATAGACTGGTGCTCTCATTTTAGATGTTTTTGTAGTCTTCCTAAAGGCAGCAGCCAAATTCCCTATGCAGCCAATGTGGAAAGGCATTGTGTGTTCTCATACTGCTTAATTTAAGTGCTTTAATTCAGGTTTCAGTATCTCCCTCTCAAGGAAAAATAATTTTCACATCCCTTCAGACAGAAAATGGAAATAAATACCATCAAACTTACTTCTCTTCAAAATCTTAAAACCTCTATTCAACAGCACTTTAATATGAAGAAAGAATGGGGAATGGTGGCTTCTCCATCTCTCATTCTCTTCAACTCCAGACCGGCTACCTCTTTGGAAGATAAGCTTGACTGGAAACACATTATCTGAGGGATTCAGCATGGAGATGACAAGGGGAAATGTAATTGATTGCCAAAATGCACTGCTGGAACACCATCTTACTTCTTGGGTCAGAGGGAACATGAGTGGCCCGTTCCGGGGCTGGCGCTGCCCAAAAGAGCTCCTCAGCTCCAGGGATACACCACAGTTGTTTCCCACTCCTGCCAGGGCAAGCCCTGGTGCCCTCCTCCCCTTCCCTCTGTGCCTTGATTTCTACATGAAGAAAAGTGCACATGCAGGTCAGGAAGGAGCCAGGAAACATTCCTGCCACGTCCCAGTGAGTCCAAAGAACCACGGACTACATTGCAGCTGGGCCCCGTATTTCATTTTGATCCAGATAAGGATTTGAAGAGCTCAGTTCTTCATGGATACTTCAAAACCTGGAAGGCGCCGCTGGAATGCAACCCTGTTATCTGTTTGTGATGATCTGAAGACACCTGGATTTAGTGGTGTTTTATTATTATTACTATGGATCACCCACCAGATGGTTCAAATAAAACCACTTCAGATGATGAACAGCGCATGAGTTCACATCACTTTAAAGGTTTGCTTTTCTGTGTTTGCGTTGTGGAAGTGGTCCCTTGGGCACAGTTTTTTGTTGCTAATTCTTTTCTCCAGTTTACAAACCACCAAATGTACAAGCTGCTTTCTGGATAATCACATCTACCTGTGGAGTGTGGACACTTCTCTCAGTACACAGGGGCATTGCCACTGCTTCCCCTTTCTACAAACAGAAATTCATTGGAAAATTAATGTAAGGCTCTCCATATGGAGCCAAAAGGGAAATTTGGGGGGTTTAGTGGAACAAATGGAAATATTTTTTTCTTCATTGAGTCCTAATTAAAATGAATATCACTTTGGCTCAAACTAACACCACTAACTAAGGAAATTAGTAGTTCAAGCCACCAGCTCACTGAGATGCTGCTGCACATATGGTACGTGTGATCACGGACTGTTCCTGAGAAAAGCCCATATGGGTTACAGCAACCATGCAACTGAGACAGTGTGGCTTTAGCTTCACTTGCTGCTGTTATTAACTTGTTCCTCAGATCCACTCTGCTTTTAACTGTGAAGTGTTTGCTGTCTGTTGTCCATTTTCACCTCACTGTGCATCTTTACCATTCTTTTCCAAATATATCATATCCTCAGGGCAGCAGTGGCACAAATAGCCCCTGTCACAGCACACAGTCCTCTGGGAAATGGCACTACCTGCCAGTAAAACTTCTCTTCACGTTGCTTCCTAAGTGGTCATCAGGGGTCTTTCACAAAAATACATTCAACAGGAAACATTCTTCCTGTGCTTTTTTAAACTTGATTTTGAGTAGAAGTATTTTTCTTGTTGTTTGCATGCTTGACACGTTCTTGGGCTGCTGCTCAGAAGGTGTTACGTATTCCCTTCCATCACTTCCAAATTATTTTAAAATCTAGTGCTTAAGTTCCTGTTCCCCTGAGTTTAACCCATTTTGATAAGTTTTAGATGCTTATTTGGTTTCTATAATTTATCATTCATCTCCTAAATCTCTTTCCTTGCTTTAGCACAGCCTTTGGAAGACACATGCCCAAAATATATTAAGAAAAATAATTACCAATGGTGCAAATCTAACAGTTTAAAGTGCTGTATCTTTCTTATGCTGACTGTAAAAAAGGGATAAAAAATAGAACTATGCTAAAGCTTAGTTTATATGATACTAATTTAACAGGGAGATATTAAAGGACAACTAAAATAGAAACCCAAAATTTAATTCCAGCTGAACTTTTGCTCTTTCCAACGTAACAGGAGGCCAATGCTTATTCTGTAAAAATGAACTTTTTAAGTTACTCTTATTTATTAGTAGCATTTTCACTAGGACTGACAAAAAAAGAAAAAAAAAAAAAGAAGAGAGAAGTTTATGCTGAAATCTTTAAGCTAAATATTCCCACAGTTCTATTATTGCAATTAAACTTGGAAATTATACACTCTTAAACAGCTACTACTTATCAGGACAGTCATATGTCTTTGTGGGTTTTTGTTTGTTTGGTTGGTTGGTTTGGGTTTTTTTTGTTGTTGTTTGTTTGGGGTTTTTTGTGTTTTTGGTTTTGGTTTTTGGGTTTTCTGTTTGGTTTTGGTTTTGTTTATTTTAATTTTGGTTGTTTTAAACATGTTACTTTTCAGGAACTTAGTCTTTTGACTGAAATCTGACTTAAGCAATTTCTTGGGAGAGAATTTACCAGGCAATGGGTGCCCTGGTTTATGTTAAATCAAGTGTGTATAACACAGGTGATGTGGTGATCAGTGAGACTGTTGGATACCAAGATCTCCACTGGCGCACAGTGGAATTCCAGCCTGCAATGAATAAGTTTATTGCACACAGTAGGTAAATATTTGTTGTACCGAGTCTCATAGTCGTTCCTCTATTGTTTTCTCCACAATCTCATTAAAACTGGATTATGGCTTAATATTGCTTTATTGCTTTTCCTCCAAAACAGCACAGTGAGACTGTTACTTCAGGTTTTGAAGCACTTCCACAGTAGCACGGATGAAACAACCCAGAATTCTTGTGGAGGGATAATAGGAGAAGGAATGAGTGAGCACAGGAGCCTGGGGAGGATGCAGAGGCAAGATCAGCACTGGTGGAAGTGCTCCTTGGCTTCCATGGTGGGACCATGTATGTCCATGGCAAACAGGCAGGGCTGCAAACTGAAACATGCTGCAACTCCCTGGAATTTTCACACAAGTATTCCATAGTCTCAGGGGCACTACACAGTTGGTTTCAGAAAAACAGTTAGGAGTTACTGTTCTGCTGGATAAAAGCAAGTGGTATGAGACAGCTTCAAAATCACAAAGGGACCAGGGACGTGGGGAAGAAGCAGCCCAAGAAATAAATCTCCACTTCCCCAATGTTATTGCAACAAAACTCTCTGCAACAAAATAAACACCTGCAAAGAGCTCTGTTTACCCAGAAAAGGTCTCAACTTCTCTGACTCAGGGGCACTTGAATCTGAGGAAAAACCTGCTGTGGTGACCAGTTCTGTACACTTCATCACAGGCTGTTGGGGATTCCCCATAATTATGCTTTGCAAGTAAATCACCACCAACATAACAAACACATCCAGGTATGAGATGTGAACAGAGAGATATGTGGGATCTTTGAAGAGACAGAAAATGTGATGTGATTGCTTAGAAGATAGCCATAAAAGAACCTCCAGTTTGAGTAGATTTTGCACACATCACCCACTAAGAAAAAACCAAACAAACTAATTTATATTTCTATGGTGCCTTTGGCCCAAGGGGCAGCAGAACAAAAGGGAAATTCCTTCCTAGTTATCCAGGATTTTGTTTTATTTTATGATCAGGGAGTTGAGGTCAGTGCTCCAACTTCAAGCCGTGCCTCTTGCTGGGGTGGGATGGTGCTGACATTCATGTCTCCCATGGGGAATGCTGGACAGACTGGGCCTGACAGACAAGATGCCCATGGCCATTCACCCACTATGATATAACCAACACCCTCTGGGGCTGGCACAAGGAGACCCCCTCCACCCCATGTGCTTTTCATAGAGGAGCAACCTGGGCAGTCCTCATCCTTCTCAGACAGAAGCCCTGAAACTGCTGCCATTGCAAATACAGGCACAGGCTGGTTTAAGAATAACTTAGTTTCTATATGCATCTATTCTTCCTGTTATTTAGCATGCTAACTTGGTAAGTGCCTAAATTTGACTAGAATTACTATTGTTTGGAGTGGATGACTCCTCAACAACCTCACAGCTAATAAAATAAATATTTGTCTCTGTTTCAACAACTTGCCTGCAGATGTGGAGCCCAATCCTGTCCTAATTTTACCTTGCATTTGCCTTGCACTGAAGGGCAGTTCCCCTCTTGACTTGCAACAATCACAGTTTGTAAGGACCAAAACTAAAATAACAGAACAAAATAATGGTCAAGAGATGTCCCATCTGGAAGACTTGAGAGAGAGGGGAAGGCCAGATCATGCCCAGCCTGCCTGGAGTTCAAGATGATGAGAGCAGGAGCCAGCTCCAGCTCCTTCCTCCATCTCTTCCCAGTAACCAAATTTCAAGTCTGAGCACACTCATGTGGGCTGTTGTCTCTGTTTAAGAGCAAATTAATTACAGGCATATTGGAAATGTGAACAAATTAAAACCCTCTTGCTTTGCATGTTTCCATCCTGTGGTTTGAATTTCCTGAGAGAAAAGGCACAATTAAAACCAGGCAGTTTGTCATGCAGAGCTCCCCAGCAAGTAGCTGTGCTAGGGCCAGCACGTGGCTGTGAGAAGGCAGAGGTAGGACATGGGCAGATGAACCCTAGAGGATTTTGCTGCAGCTGTCCAAAGCATTTCTGCAAATCCAGCTGTTCAGCAACTGGGGACAGATCAGGAGTTGTTCAAGTTAAAACACTCCACCTCTGTGGGGTCAGTGCTAAAAGGAGGATTTCTCACAACGACGACATGTATCCCTCAGTGATGCTGCTGCAGGGAGTGCTGGGCTATTCATCTGTGGGCAGCACTGCCAGGAGCCCCTGCTGGCTCCACTTTTAGGGTCTCGTGGGAGCTGGAAGGATGGTCACATGAGGACAGTGCTGCTGCCTTACCACAGAGCTGGTGTGTGGCAGAGGGTGCCAGCTGTGTCACTACACCCCAGCCACATGTGGAGAGAAAACCTTCCAGGTCCTGCCCAGATGCCCCAGGCTGTAAGGATATTAATGCTCCTTCCCACCAGCTTGCATTTTATTTCATCTTATCATACATCTAGAAACAACACACCTGAAGAAATAAACGCAATAAAACCCCAGAGATAAGGTGTTTACTGTTAGTATGTCCTTTTTCTCTGAGATGAACAGTTAAACTCTTCCAAAGTGCCTGAACACCAAAGACAAAGGTGCCTTTGTGACAGGAAGGTCAGTAAAGGTGTGGGACTCGACTTTTCTGGACACTGAACTCTCTTCTCTGGGCTCCTGGCAAGAGCAGTGTGCTCTGGGAGAGGCTGGCAGTGCTGCAGAGGTGAGCCCTGTTACCGAAGGAGCAGATCTGCAGGTCTGCAATCTCAGCAGAAGGAGGAAGAGGTACTAATAAAGCCCTGCAACCACAGGACTGTTTGTAGGCCATGTTACATAACACTCCTCCTCAAGTTTTGTGCTCCCCCTGCACTGACAAACACCATGGAATGGCTCATCTTACTGCCTCTTTATATTAAAGGGAATCTAATTTTAAACCCAGAAAGTGGGACAAATTATCATTCAAAGGAGCAAAGAGTTTGCATCATGGTCTGTTTGCTGTTTCTATCGTGCTTCTTTCCCCCTCCATCCCAAGTAATATGCTTTTTTTTCCTGTCTGCAGACTGATGCTGAAGCAGGAGAAGTAGCACAATCTCAGAGTGTACTTTCAAATGCATTAATTGGAGAAATACACTACAAGGCTTAAGTAATTTTTGTGATAGAGTAATAGATGGTATCTGCTGTTCTTTGCAAGTAAATGTCAAGTAAGAAGCCTATGGTCCTAAAAGATGTGAACAGCTCATAAGCAAAGAGGCCAGAATACAGTGGAATAAAATCTTTTCTTAATACATGTAAGGAAGACAGTCTGGCTTTGCCTGGTTGACATGAGGAGATGACAGTCAGAACCTCACAGAATCCTCAGGTTGAAAGGAAATGCAAATAAAGCAAAACCTCACCCCAACCCACCCAAAAGAGTGAAAGCAGCAACAAAGCTGCTGTCTCAAACAAGCCCAACTTCCACGAGAAATAGAAGTCAGCAACACGTATGTTCTGAGATAACCAAGTTCTCTGCTGTTTTCTCCAGCAAGATGCATGTTTTGACAAACAGATTTGCTACGTCTGGTCTTTAAGGACAGTTTTTGTAAATAGTTTGATTTATAATTGCTCGGTCCTGCGCCGGAAGGGAAGAGCAGGCCAGCCACGTAGGAAACAGCCCACAAAAAGCCCATGCTGTGGGAGTGCATCCCTGGAGTACATGCATGGGAGGGAGCCAGCTCTGGAGCACTGCAAGAGGTTCAGCTGGCAGCACACCAGGAACATTTTGCTCCAAGCTCGAAGTGAGTATGGGAAGAGGTTGGAAAATAGAGCACCTTCACAATATGTCATTTCTCATTACAACTGAGAGCAGTCGTGGCTTGAGGGAAGAATGTAAGGGGGGGAAAAGATAAAAGGGAGCAGGAAAGAAAGCATATGGAAAAGACAGGAGGAGAAAGAGTGGAAAACATGGAAATAAAAAGGAAAAAAGAGGGGTAGAGTAGGTGGACAAGTTCAAAGAGAATAAATAGAAGAGAAGCAAAAGGAATGGGAAAGGAGAAAAAGCTCGAAGAGTTTGGAAGGGGAGTGGATCAAAGACTCTGGAAGCGATCACGTCTGGAGCCCAGCAGGGTTGCTCTTTGGAGCAAGTCTGTGTCTGGTCAACTCAAATGCGTGCCCATGGCTTGTTTCCCCCCCAAGCCTTCCATGATGTTGGGGTGACCACACTCAGCAGTGACTCCAAACAAGGAGCCTGAGGAGGCAGAACATGCCAGGGGCGGGCGGGAGGCGCAGCTGGGGCAGCAGGAACGGCCGGCCAGGGAGCAAATTCACCCCGGGACTGCACTCAGCCTTTCCAAAGCTGCTTTTGTTTCCACGAGGAATTCAAACAAACCCTTTCAAAGATTTCTGTGAAACACAGTTGTGTTGAAACATCTGTTTTCTAGCTGAAGATATTTTTTATTCCTCTCTCAGTTTGGATATGACTGTGTCCTAGATCCTTCCAATTAAATATTTTGTTGTGGAAGATTATGATTTTTTTTAGCTGCCCTTTTCTTGAGGTTACTACCCAGATATGTCACATACAAAATACCCAGTAAGTCACCAAAAATTCCTTTTGACTCCACTGTATAAATCCATACAAATAAACTACCTTAATAAAGAAAAATGCAAAAAAAAAAAAAAAGCCATTAATGAAATTGTTCATTGAAAAATAATTTGGTTAATGCATAATTTAAGGATACTTTACATGCACCTGTTTCTTTCTTCAAGGAAGGAAGGAAACCTGAAATCAATACATGCTTCAAGATCAGTTTCATAAGGGTTAGTTCAATTCTTGGCAGTGAAACTGAATATTATTTGAGATACAAGGAAAAGCCAGGCTAGGGGAGAAAGAACCAGCCTGCAGGAAATTCAGCCTTTGAGGTATTGGGGTGAGACCTGAGCCTGTTGTATTCTGAGCTGACAAAAATACTCCACAAAGGAAAGAAATAGAAGGTATTGGTGTTCAAACCAATGCCAAAAATATGAAAAGTGGAGGTTCAGAGGGGGATGTGAAAATATGTTTCACGCTAAATATTTTTTTCACTTATATTTCTTCTATGGAAGCAATTTGGCTTTCTAAAACTTTTTTCACGGGGTCTGTTCAGGCATTCACTGTTAAAACCAGAAATAAAATCCTGCTTATTTTAGTCACTGTTTTAGTTCAAGTCAAATAAAATATTTGTTCTCTTTCAGGTTTGTAAGCTCCCCAAATGGACCACTACATTATGATGAAAGTTATTTTGAAATATTAAAAAACAAATCATTGCTAAGGATTAAGAATCTTCAAAGCAGTGAACTGAAGTCTTCTTTTTCTTATTGAGGAGCCTGAACTTTAAATTTTCATGTCTGTTTTTCCTATCCCCTCAGCTGTGGAAGACCTTTGAGTTCAGCAGGGATTCTAAGGATAAACACAGCGAACATTTTGTCATTGCTATTCCCTCAGAAACAGAGAACATAACATTACAGAAAGCATTACTTCTTTGACCTGTCAACTCATTTGAACATAAAGAATAGTGTTAAACATTTCCCAGAGAATAAAAGATTTCAAATCCATTAGTTTGGACAAACTGTCATCCTTGATGTCCAATCTGATGTAGGAGCTCAATTTCAAGAATGGTCTTCTGTGGATCCTGCTCAAAGAGTTGAAATCTGAGCAGAACAGAAAGAAACCTTTCCCAATACATAAATACTATTTTTGTAGCCTATTTCCAACCACTGATCCATACAGGTCTTGTTGCTTCCCAGCCCAGCTGAGTTCACACCGTGCTGGGCAGTTTCTCCTTGCCCTCAGGTAGAGGCACGGAGCCAGTGGAAAGGAGAGAGGAAATCTGCAGGCAAATAAAATGCCATGCTTTTGAATTCCCCTCCCCTCCATGGCCAATGTCCACCATACAAGGAGTTTTTAATGCTACCTCTACACACACCCCATTCCTATTGTTTCATCTGGGAAGTTCCAGCATCACCTGTTGGGACCGCACGACTGCCACAAGCTTAAATCCCTTGTGTGCCCCCCACAATATTGTGGGCAAAATGTTCCCTCTCAGGGGAGGCAGATAGAGCACAGATTGACTTCTACATCCCAGCTGAAGCCTGATGAAACGGGAAGGTTTTAAGAAACAGCAACTAAAAAGCATTTTAATAAAATAGGTGGCATTTTCTACCTACATCTCACTTGCAGAAAGAGACTGGTCAGAACAAAAGGTTGTTGTTTCACATCTGCATTCACTGCCACTGCTGAGAGGGGTTCAGTCAAAATTTCCAGACCTGAGTTCCTAAGCTCAAAAATTAGATGTCAGGCTCCAAAACAGATTCCAAGGGTTTACAAACAACCACAAGGAGAAGATCCTGACCTCACTGGGAAGCAGGTGCTGCTCTGGGTCCCTGGATGTGACTCTGCTCAGAGCTGGGACTTGGCCCAGACCTGTACCCACTGCCCTAGCCTCCCACTCAGGACCAGGCTGTGCCATTTATTTTGGCTGTAAAGGAAAGTAAAAAGAAAAGAGAGAGTCTAAGAGATGTCAGAAATTAAAAACTTCTCAGATCTTGGCTCCAACCAGTTCAAAAAGCTTTTCTGCTGACAGGAGGTTATTTTCCATGCTGACAATGAAGTATTTATCTCTATCCTTTGAAGCTGTGCCATTCATACCAATAAAGACACAAGAGTCCTGAAAGGGATACTTATTAAAACAAAACGCCTGTTCAAAATTAATATATTTTTCTGTTTGAAACCACATTGTACACAGAGATTCTTTGGGGCATTTTAAAGACAAAAGCAAGAAAAATAAAGAAAAAAGATTTGAGCAATTCTATTCCCATGCACCAAGCAGCAATATAAAATAGTTATGTCAAAGTGAACCTCTACATGGGTGCACTTTCTGCAAACCAAGCCAATACAAATTTATAAAACTTTCCCCTTAGAGGTAAAAGCCATCCATTAAAAGAATAACATTATCAGGCCATAATATTATCATTTTCCCCCATTCCAGCTGAATGTGAAGCTGCCTATTGCATTGAAACAACAATATCAGGTCTCACAAGAACGTGTCTAGACTCATGACAGCACACTCCCTGCTGAGAGCCTGAAGCTGGGAGGTGAAATCTTCATTATGGAGGTCCTGCTGAGATAGTACTTTCTCCCAAGCATTAGGTTACTAGTGCCCTGAAATTATTAAAAGGACATCTGCAAAGGTGAATATCAGTTTACAATGGTTTCCTAACAAAAATGATAATTAATCCTTGCACACTGTGCTTATGTTTGGATTTAACTTTGTCCTCCAGGTTTTTCACATGGCATTTAGGAATGGGTTAGCCACTGCAGTAATTACTTTTGGGTGTCCTCACTTCTAAATAGCCAGGTATAAAAATAGTGAAGATTATGTATGTTGAGACCAAGATCAACAAATAAACCAAGACTTGCTATTAAAATTCCCACAATGCTTTTATCATCAAATTTCATAGTCAACAGATTTGTGAGCACTTGGCAGCTGCACAAAGGACTAATCACAACACAAAGCCTTAGCTGGTATCACATGGAGCTGCCACTTCAGGGCATGACCAAGGTCACTGTGCTAACTTACCAAGGGAGGAACTCCACTTGTTTTCTGTCAGATTTATACACTGGGAATGTTAAGATGAAGGCAGTGAATGCTGTGGTTGTGCTTGAGCATAAAAGGTAAAGCACTTACAGGGACCACTCTACCTGCTTTCTAATTTCCAGAGAGGTCACAGAGGTTGTCACAGGTCTCTACCCTGTGCCCAAATCCACCAACTTGTTACTGTATTTATGCTGGAGGATCTGTATTTATTCAGATTGCTCACAGATACGCCGTGGCATTTTCTTGTCCAAATTAATGGTGTCTGCATTCACCTGATTAATTCTTATTTCAGAAATACAGTGACTTACAATACATTTTGAGAAGAGCCTCATAACCTAGAACTTTCATTAGAGCACCTAAACTGAAGCATTTCATGTGCTTCATGCCAGCACCATAGTTACTCACTTTTAGAATCAGCCTGAAGAAGGACCCACCTTGAATTCCAGTCCCATCGATTAGTTAAGCAACTGTGAAAAGCAGGATGCATCTAGAGATTGCCCACAGCTCACCCTGAAGTCCAGTCCTCCTGCCTGCTGCTGTCATTCCTCATTTATGCAAGGACAGGAGCTCCCTGCCTCTGTGCCTGAAGGCATCTGGTCATGTATCAAAGCCTTTTTCCCTCTTTCAAGCAGGAGAACTCCTGAAAGATACCACCACGGGAATCAAAGTAGGGCAGCAGATCCTTGAAGTTGTATCATAATGTTCCAAGGCCACTTTTTGGAAGCTTGAAATTTAGACTTTTCATAGAGATCTACAGATGATCCATTACTTCACTAAGGCACAGGCACACATTGGACTGCTGGATAACTGACTTTGTTGCATTCATTTCTTTTTCAAACCTTTCCTAATTATTTGAAGAGCTTCTATAAATTCCATAATTTAGATATTATAAACTAATACTCTTAAAAGGGAAGGAGGGGGAAATATGTCCAAGAAAGCACAAAATTAATTTACAAATGAGTTTGAAGAGGTGCTAAAGTGCAGCTAGGAATACAGTGGAAAAGTAGTTTATTATTTGCACTGAGGTCTGAAGAACAATATTTCAAACATGCCCATGTGGAGCATTCCCCAGTATAAACTGTCCACCTCCACAGAGTGGTGTTCATCCCATAGGAACACAAGGAAAGGTTAATTCCTACTGGGTTTGTAACAACAGATTTAGCACAAGCTGTTTGAGAACAACGAGTTTGAAGGGTTTTTCATTTCATTTTCTGCTACTTCTACAACATGTCACCTGCCTGGGTTGCTGTGTTTTGTTCTGACTTTCTGATTTAGCTTTTTGAGAGGAACCCGCTACATTTGTAAAAAGTGCAGTGACATGCCAGCTCCTTCCAGCAAGGGAAGTCTGGAGAGTGAACAGGAGAGGAAGTGCCCAAAGTCTGCATTTCTGCACATGGGTGATGTGGTTTTCATGTGGAAATCCCCCCTGCCCTCATCCCTTCATCCATCCTCACAACCCCTCCAGGGTGGCACAGTCCCACAAAGCCACTGAATTGCTCTTTTACTCCATCACAAGAGGCCAAGAGCTTTCATATGTTCCCTGGGTCGTTTTCTTTGTAGACTAAATGACATGACAATTTATAATGCAGACTGATGCAGAGAGACCTGATTACCTGCAGTGTGTCAGGAGCAAACAGTGCAGAGGACAGACCCCTAGAAAGGGGGACCTGCTTGTCCTGCTCACCATCTGCTGGAGGGTGGAGCTGTAACTCCACCAGCTTTCAAACAGTGGCCATTGGCAATCCCAGTCTGGCAGCATCTCGGGTGCATCAGCAAAGGTGGCTTATTTGCAATTCAAACAACTTTTCAAAGCCATTTTTTTCCCTAGAAACTGACCATAAAGGATTTGCTTTTTCTTTACTTTTTTTTTTTTAATTTTCTTTATTTTGAACACTATCTCTGATCAAAAACAGGGAATAAAAATCCTTTCTTCTGAAGCTCAGACTCAATATAATCAACTTACTCTACTGAACTTGCAAATGTGTCATAAGTCAGAACATGAAAGTCAGAAAATCACACACACACCTAGAGTGGGAAGTGTTAGATTTTTAATTCTTTCTTCTACTATATTTACCTTAATTTGAACAAATTCATCACCTTCCTGTTACAGGGAATTGCCCCATGTAGACTCATATAGATTGGAACAGTGTTCATCCTTTGGAAGCCCTAAATCCAGATCAAGCAGGACATCAGAGCTGGGTTAACTTTGGATTTGCTCTTGGAAAAGAAGGATTTATATTTTTTTTTAGTAACAAGATGATGTTCTTGCTGGTTAATTTGTTCTGAAGTCATAAGGAAATCTTCTGTAAAGTTTCACAGAACACGTGCCTAAGTCTGTATGAGATTTCATACAGAGGGATAATAAACTCTCCCAGTTCCAAGGATAGAGATGAGACCGAGTTGGTATTAATTTTCTCTGCCATTATCACAGTCAGTGCAAAGCAAACACGAGTAAAAGAGACCCTAACACGGGTGATGAATTATGGATTTCGACCATGACCTCTCCCTCACACCAGGGAGCAGCAGCAGCACAGCAAAAGCAGGCAGGAACGCCCCACCCTGCCAAGGGGCAGCTCCCTCCGGTTTGGGGGATAAAAGAGCAAGGGAGAAACACGCCTGTTTGTATTCCCATGAGAAGCACCTCCTTTGAGAAGGACACCCACATTAATGCATGTTATAGAGGGGTGGAAATGCTCATCACACCAACCAAGTTTTGAAACAGCCTCAGCTCCGTGTTTTGTATGGACAGTGCACCTTCCAGGTCATCTGGAATTTGCAGACAATTGAAGGCTGGAAGGATGGAGGAAACAGCACTGCACTTACACATTTCATTGGAGAAATGACATACTCTTTTTCTTAGGCATATTCTTTGTTATGTGGGTCCCAAAAAAACATCAAGGAGGAGCTCTTGGTTAGAAAACTAGGCCAGAACTTAAGCAGCTCTTCAGTCTGCAGTAGGTGCAGGAACAGATTTGATCAAATTGCTCCTTTGGAATATTACATAGGATATCTTTTACTTTTGTCAGCTGCTCCTATTACAATCAGTTTGCCTAAGGAGCATCTTTTAGCAGGTATAATGTCCCACAAAGTGCAGCTTGCCCCTTTCCCCCAGGTATGTTTTCATCCCCCACTGTTTATACCAAGGCTAGCAATGTCATCTTGATTCAACTGGAGAAAAGAGCCTTGAAACGATGCAGGTCTATCATGCCAAATTACAAACAGTCTCTAATGAAGGGAAACACTACCTTGGGGGCAGATTATTGCATGTGATCCTACAATTGCATTTCCCACACTTTTCAGAAGCATTTGTTACTGGTCAGCACCCACTGGTCTCATCCAGCACAGCAATACACGTATTTCACCCCAAATATACTAAGCAATCCTCTCCATTTCATTATGGAGGTGAGCTAAGAATATTTTATTTTTTTTCCCCATAAAGGTTCATTGCAGTTCATTTACCTTAAGCAACATTCCAATTTTACCATGGCAGGCAAGGACTGCACTCCCCTGTCACCAGGGAGTGCCTGGTGCCAGCCTTGCTCCTGCTCTGAAGTCTTGCTGACTGATTAGCATGAGGTGACTTCAGCAAGTCTCTGAGGTTCTCCTAAATTTCAAATATATTCCTACTTCCTTGATCAAGGGATTAGCTCACTCTCTGGAGGCTTCCAATTTTAGATGGCTCTGAAACACTTCTGAAATATTCTCCAAGCAAAACAGGGCTGTCACTCAGAGAGGGAAGTTTTAAGGTGCGTGGAGCCCTGCTGAGGAACAACCTGTGATTCCATGTGGCAAACGACATGCCAAGGTGTGGTGAGTATTTCTTTGGAATAAAGTCTAGCTAACTTCATGCTGCTGAAGTAAAGTTACCTCAAGAAGCTGCATAGCATCTATCTGCTCAATAAATCAAGCAGATCCTTGTAGGATGCTCTCTGCACACCTGTTACAGGCTGGAAGCAGCTTCCTGTGTTAAATCATGTAACTGAAGGTTGGAAAGTGTGAGAACACCTTCAAAATGTCAGCATTTTCTGTTGTCTCTTCTGATTAAATAATTGAACTGGAGGGGCAGATTCTTATGACACCCAAGATCTCTCAACTCAGTCAGGTCTAAGAATTCCAGGTTTCACGGGTCCAAATTCTACTTGAACACACACATGCACTGGCACACAAAGACTGAGCATTTCAGGGTATGAAGTCAGAAAAGGGGAAGAATGATAAACATGTTTACCTTTGGTTATTTAGACCTGAAATCTTTGGTCCTCCTGGGAAAGAGTGAAACAATTCCTCAGCTTTAATACCTAAAAACAAGATTTAAAATGGCAGTCAGAACACAGAATGAAGTGGACCCATGTGAAAGAGAACTTAGAATTTTGTGAGTTTGTTTTCAAATCACATGATGCCCCTGCATCCCTTTTTCAGGGATCAGAAGCAGGAGGGCCAAAATAAAGGGAGAGGCATTTTTTCCACTATTTCTTCCCTGGCTGAAACCAGGAAACATTGGAAGTCTCAAAGGAAAGAGCTTTTCTACCAGCAACCCTTTAGGTATGCATCAAACAAGTGGGGAGTTTTGGGTAATTGTCTGTCCCACGGCCAGATCTCCCTCACACCTCATTGATGTGGCCGCTTATCCTTGTTTTCATCTAGGTGAGCATTTCTCCCTTTTCCTCTAAACTCAGAAAGCACACTAATCAGAAATGCTTGAGAAACTCAGGATCCCAAGACTCTGGAAAACGGAACCTAGCTGCTTCATAATTGATGTTTGTGGGTTTTTCTTAATGAAAAGCATAGACACCCAAAGATTAATCTGTAAAGGTTTTCATCTCTGCTTTATGCAGGTCAGTGCCTGGTGTGGTTTTCAGAAAGCAGCTAGCTCCTTCAGAAATTATTTTCTTGCTGGTTATTTTGTTCTGAAGTCATAAGGAAATCTTCTGGAAAGTTATTTATATCAATAGCTATCACACCACTGAAGTCATCCGACCTAATCATCCCCAGAGAGCTGCAACAATGGGAATTATAAATAGCAAAAATATCCTGGATATCGCCTCCACTATTTTAAAAACACTGGTCATAGAGAACAGTAACTAAGAAGAAATCTCAGGACATAAAGTATCAGAATATGTGCACATTTGCTACTGCCAAGTGCTCAAGAGTCTCTAAGGGCAGAGACTCATTTCTGAGCCAAAGCCATGCAATGCCACAAAGGTGTCCCAATAGGCCGGGGATTCTCCTCCTGGCTCCTGGTTTCTCCCCCATCATATTATCCATTGGAGTATCCAAGGAGATAACTGAGACTGTGTTGATAGATAGCCTAGAAATGCAATAGATGAGGCAGTGTTCTAGTTCCTGAATGAAAGGAAGATTACATTCAAATAGTCCTTTAGTTGGAGTCATTTGTAGGTTAATTAAGTCTTACCATCTTCTTTGTTGCAATTTAAGGGTGTCCAGAACAGATTGACTTACACAAGGTTTCTATGTTTGTTTTACAACCTAATTCCCCACAGGGTTCAAATCCTAGGTGCTTTAGATAATAGAATACACTTTATTTCAGTATCATATAAGCATTATTTTTAATTCTTTGGTAAAATGACACCCCCCCCCCTCCCTGATGAGTACTGTCCGAGAAAAACTGGGGTATCTTAGTCCCTTTTCACGGTGCAGGATTGTTTGGGTTTTATTTATTTATTTGTGAAGTTTTACAGAAAACAGTTCAGCCATTTTTGGAAGAAACTTAGTGAAGGGTTCTTTTGCCAAAATTCATATTTTTCATCTGTTTTCTGAGGAGCCATAATGATTTATAAGAGGAGCTTGAAATCTGGCAGTGAGACAGCCCTCAAGCTGGAACATTAACTTTGTCCCCAGGAAGATCCATTCCTAATCCCTTGGGTTAGGAGTTACAGAAAAATCCCAGTTGGCATTTACAAGCCAAAAAGGGTTCCATTTTGATTTCCTGAGTGTTTCAAGGGGAACATGCAAGCCCTGAAGGCTGCTGAGCCTCTTGTCCTCAACAGGTACTGCACATCCAAAGGCACAGCTCAGGGCAGGTTTATCTTGAGCAGAGCTCCTGTTTTCCTACAGCAGAACTATGACATCAACAAAAAAGGTAGACTAGAAAAGTTGACAGGAAAGAAAAAGCTAATTAGAAATCAGTTGGTTATTAAAGACTCCTAACATTATTAGACAGCATTAGAGCCTTTTAAACTCAGCCTGCATAATAATTCCCCTAGAATTTGTTCTCCAATTGTTCTCCAATTATTGTATCTGAGCTCTATTAATATCAGTGGAGTTACATGAGTTTGCCCTGACTAATATTCTTTAGTCAAGCAGCCAAGCAAACAAAATCACTTGAGCTGTGCCTTCCAAGTCATTCTCAGACATCATCAGAAAGGCTTTCTCAGTACAAAAAACAAGCCCCAAGCACAGGACCCTGACGCAGTGCACAGCTCTGAGCCCGCTGCACATTCCAGACCACGGGTCAACAGGAGTTGCACAAGGATACCCTCGGTCACTGCTTCCTCACAGCGACCTCAGAGGGAGGGGAAAACAGGGTTTGAAAAACATTCCAGATTTCAGCAGAGTTTTTGTAGCTGTGCAGACACAAGAGTAGCTGAAATGTCCGGAGGGACAGCCTTAGCAAGCCCATGACCTTCGCTGACAAATCGGACCATGGAATTTCAGAGGGGATTTAGTCGGGATTGTTAAACTTGTGCCAACAAGAGATCTGCTTCTTGGACTTTTTCAATCAAGTAGCACTATATTTGGACTGGAAACAGCCTGTGGATGAGCAGGAATAACTATTAGAAGGCAAGTGAAAAGTTACAAGTAGATACTACAGTCAAGGAAGAAACAACTTGAACATATCTGGGCAAGTCTCCATCCTGACTGAAGCAACAGTTTTTCCCATGACATCAGATTCCAAACAAACAGTATATTAGAGTCCATATGTTGACTAAGGAAAACCCAAGCAGAGCAGAGGCATGAACCAGCCTTCTGAGCAGCAACTGAGCAAAAGCTGGATTGCTCTGGAGTCATGGGAATTAATGACACAAACAAAGAGCCCCAAGTTTTCAGGATAAGGCGGCTGGGTGAGACTTCTTAGCAAGAGGAGGTTGTGAGCAGCGAGGTAAGACTGAAAGCAAACTGCCTAGGTCCAAGTCATGCAGGCTGGTACCTGGCAAGGACAAGGAGTGAGCAGTGCTTGGAATGTGCAGCAGTCCTAAGGGGGGGATAATGTGCTCGGAGAACTGAAGTTCCCGACCTACCTGAAGTCATGTGGCATTTGCCTGGGAAGGTTGGACTGCAGAACAGCTTGCAGTCAGAGCTCAGAGGGGTTTTTGGCAGATTAAGCAAGTTCCCAGTAAGATGATGCTGAGGATAAACACGCAAAAGAAATACATAAATGCTGTTTTCACAAGAATAATGCTGTTTTCTCAGAGCTGGCTGTATTTTAGGGAAGAACACTCAAGTGCAGTCCTGCCAGGGTGCCAATACAATCCATCGAGAACAGCCAGTAAATCACACCACTTACCAAGTTAAAATGGTGCATTTTAAAATTCCAAACAAAAATAACACCATGTTCTGCAGCAAAGAGGTACTTGCTAAACAGAGCCTGTCGGTGCTGTTTACAAAAGAATTGGGAATTTAACTCTTCCTTTGAAATAGCCTGATAACAGTAATACTTACTGCATGCAGCTGAATTCCTAAAGACATTTTATCAGACCTTGAATTATCTGCTCTGTTGATCCTGCATAATAAGGAACAGAAGCCACCTTTGATCTTTCTCACAGAATTTAATAAGTCAAAATTAGAAAGGAGCCCTGCCGAATGAGGACAAATTTGATTAGGAGGGTAAACTAGGCAAGTTGCTACATTTTAATTGTCTTTTAGCAAAATGATCTGAGCTCAGAGGTTGAGCAGCCACAACAAATCAGGAAATAAAATGTTGCATTACTGTAAGATTAAAGTGGCAGAGTGTAGTTTTACAGAGGTATTAAGGGAAAGAAGCATTTCTCTTATTTTACAGTACTGAACACATTCACAAAAACAAGAGATACCTTTTTCCTTAGTCAGACTTCCGAAAATGCAAATCACTTTGAGATATTTTCTGTTTTAAACAAAGCATATATTTAAAGGAGTAGTTTTCTAGTTTTGTACACCCATTTTTATTTTCTTACACTGTTTCTAGATACTCTGGTTAAGGAATGACTTCTGTTAGTCTCAAACTAGAAAAGGTCCATCCATGTAAAGAAATTTGGCAATCCTAATTCTTTACCACTGAATCTGGATCTCTGCAACCGCTTCCTTCAGGATAGATTCTTGTCTAGAGAGATATTCAGGTAACAGCAGATTAAACCGATATTGTCAAGAAAAAAGGCACTGAAATGTGTTGCTCCCAAGTGACAGCCACCACAGCAAGTCAGTTTGATCCTCAAGATCCCTGGTGTTAGTGGTTGGCTCCCACAGCTCTGTGGGCTTCACTGTACACGGGAATACTTCTTTACAGCTCTGAACAAATAAAACAAGCAATAACACTGGGTTAACAGCTTACCTTAAGGTATAGTTACCAGCAACTTGGCTTTCACTCACCACGCCTATCCTGTAGGTTCATGAACTTCTGGAAGGGAAAAAAGAACAAAAAAAAAGTAGAGTAGGTCTGGTAGCCTTAACTAATCCTTAGGAAGTCATTAATATTAAGCTGAGGAAAACAAATAGGTGCAGTCTGACAATTATCAGGCATCATCATTATCTTTCAGCCCTTGCCCTTGGTTGTCAGCCGAGGCTGTGCTTTCCCTGCAGAAGGAAGCAGGGAGTGCAGCAAGACAAGACTGGGAAGAAAGATTCTGAACCTGATGACAGGCCCTTGTGTGCAAGACTAAGAGGTCAGTTATGTTTTCAGCAGTGCTGCTCCTCCAGTCTTCTGTGTTTAGTTCCTAACGGGCAGACAAAGGGGGCACAGGTAGAGACAGACATGGTGCAGTGTCAGATTGCACTGACTGGGTTGCAGTGAGCAGCACTACCCTTCCACTGCACCCATTCCATAGGAAAGCACTGCCTTTACAGACCACTACATGATTAAATAACCAGGATCTTGATTAGGGCCAATCTAAAGCATTGATCACTACTGCAAACACTTTGTAGGAGCTATCTCTTTGTCCTTCTTCCAAACTGAGGCAAGTCACATCTGCTTATTTAACTGAATTGTTTAGATCAGAAAAAGAATCTTTTTATTAATCAGCACAACACTATTAATCAGCATTAATCAGCACTCAGTATCTGCTTCACTGGATGCATGTAAGGCAACATCTCTGTGACTTGCTTTAGCTTTCAGTAGTCACACCACCAGCAGTTGAAACCCTTCAGCTACACACATCACAGTTTCCACATTTTGCCTAGCTCTGCTGGGAAACTCACTTCAGGGTAACAAGCCAGGAGGTTTTTAATAGAAAAACCAGATATTTAGCTTCTTGGTATACTTCATGCACGTGATTGCTTTTAAGATAATATTTGTTCTAGCATATGAAAAGCAATTGAATGACAGAGAAGATTTTCAGGAAGCACTGGGCAAAAAAGTGTTCTGCTGGACTGACCCAGCAGTCCAACATGTCTTTTCCAAAGCCCTGAAAGCCATGTCAACTGCTACATCTTATTTTTCGTGCACCTCAGCAGTTCCTGGCTCTGGTTGGAAGCGAGAGCTGCGGAACGACTGTTCTTGCAGTATTCTGCCTTCAGCCATAGCCAAGAAGTCCTGGAATTGTAGCTGTGTGTTCTTTGGGGTGTATTCAACGTTAAACTAAGTTTCCAAATGTTTCTTGGCCCTCCAGCCATTAAGTGGCCCTTGATCTTCCCATTTGTACTCAGTGGCAGGGAGGGTGCTAACCCTGCCATCTGTTTTGACAGCCCCTTCACGGTTGATGGAACATGAGGCATATTAGGAGGTGAAATTCCCTTTCTGAGCCACCAAGAATTCTCTGAGTCCTCAGCAAACTCATCAGAACACAGCTGAGCAGCTAATTGTCAATCTGTTTGTGAAGGATTTTAGTTTGCTGGTAGCTGCAGGCCTTCAGCTCTTCCCAGATGCCTATCGCTTGTTTCCCAAGCATCTGCTGACTCTTCCTTCCTCTAGGTCAGAAATCTTTGCTGAGTGGAAAACCATAGCTGCAGGCATTCTGGAAAAAACCAAACCAAACCACCAAACTAAAAGGCAGGATCACTGCCACTTTTGTCTTCTGCACTTTTCTCCATCCTGAAGAGTCCCAGCTCTTAGTGGATCCACGAGAATCGAGGGAGCTTGATGAGGGTTGCCAGTTCTGCCATTAGTAAAACAAAGAGTCCAGGAAAAGTAGTAATGAAAAGTTACGGTTCATCTTGACTTTTAAAGGAAGCTTTCCTAATTTCTGTGGAAAATATGTGTTAACCAGACACAACTGGGCTTGCATAAATCGTCTCCCAAGATGTACCGTTAAAATATTTGGTTTTGAACTGGGGCTGAGTAATGACTTTAAGGTAGCACTACAAGAGAATGAAGGAAAGATAAAGAATAAGGCTGCTGTGCTGAGTGAGCTCTTTAAGTTTGGATAGATGCATCATGACAGTATGGAAGAATTCTCCTGCAGCATCCATGGGACATGGGACAAGATGTCCTACCCGTGGCTCATGTCACATGCCACAAAGCCATCATGCACAGGCACAAATTAAATGCAAGACATGAATTACATTCAAGATACTTGGTTTCAGGTCTGCTTCAGGTGTGAAATTTGTTACTTTTTACAGACTGGCCTGCCACTAACTGTAACAAAAAAACCCCAAAACCCAGGAGAGCAAAATTCCACATCCTTTCCACACGGAGCATTTGGTACCCGGTCAGTGCAGCCCCATATCCCACTGCACATGTGCCAGAACATCCTCCTGGCTGAAGGATCCTGAGAGATTCCCAGCCTTACCCTGGCAATCACTTCCCCTCCCAGGGCACACCAGAGGGGTTTTGATCCTTCCAGATGCACCAGCTGCAACTGTGCCACCCCCTGCTCTATGAAGCATTAACAGGTTCCAGATGTTGGCTCGGAGGGTGCTGACACAACTCTTGTGCAATTATAGCATCACACAACAATATTATGAGAAGGATCAGAAACACAGAAGAATTTTACAAGGTTTGGAAACCCTAGTGGCAAGAAGAACAGAACCTGGTGCTGCTGTAACTTGACTTGCTCAGGAGCACTGCTTTGGGTCTTGTCCAGACCAGACTTGTAGGCAGCAGAAAGGGAACAAGCTTTGAATTCACTGCTTGGTTTCCAGCATTAGATATCATTTCTGAAATGCTATGTAGTCACTTATTTAATATCATGACTAGTAGATCTTGTTGAAAATTATACAATAATTTAATATTAAACATTGAAACTTCAGTTTCACTTCCAGTGTATTTAAACATCAGTTTCCTTTCTGAAATGCACAATTCTTGCCTTTCCTATTTGTCTTCGCTTATGAAGCCACAGTGAGAGAAGAGAAAATGAACATGAAAAAAATTAAAAACTAGTCATATCACTGATTTCTTTATAATTGTCAGATTAAATGATGAATCTTCCTTTAGAAAAATGAAAGATTGGCAAAGGTACAGTTATAATCTGGAATTTTAAACATGCAACAACAGTAGCATTTTAAGACTTGAGACAGACCTAAAGAGGATTAATTCAAACTTCTCTGAGCATATCTGGAAGACACTAGAAGGTGGAAAATTTGCTATTTTTCAGAGATATCATCTTAAATATAAAGAAGAATGTAAGGAGTTCTGCACACATTAGAAACTCTTCTCTCATCTATGAAAGCAGAGAAAACAACTCAGTTGATATAAATGACAATAAAAGCAGCTGCTGATTTGTGGGTTTATTTGTATTTAAAAAGGTGACCCTGTAGCAACCAGTAAACACAGGAGGAGAAGAGGAGGGAAGCCAGTGATAGGAACCATAAAACATTTAAAGAGCAAAACCAAGAAGGAACATTATTTGATCCATTTTAGTCCCTCTGACATTTTTATATCCACATTTAACTAACAGGTCATTAATACCCACGCAAATGTAAGCAAGGGAATTTTGAGCCGAGCTGTCTTGTTCAAAGTAATAAAACCTTTATTCACACCCCGCTTGTACATCCAACATTTCAGAACTTGGCAGCCCTGAGCCAACTGCACAGAGTGGAATCAGTCAGCATCTGCTCCCAGAATTCTTGCACTGTATGGAAAACAGCAATTAGCATTGAAGGTTTTTTTTCCTCAGGGAAACCTGGCTATGTATGAAGGAAAAATCAGATAGCAAGCTGTGCACGACACGGGCTTTTAATTTCCCCTTTTTGGCTTCCAAGGAGAAGAGATTCCTTGCAAGTGCAGCCCTCTGCAGGTTATAACTTCCTAAAGAGCCACAGGAGGATTCCCTCGTCCAAGTTCTCTCGATTCAGTCCTGCCCCATTCGGAAACATTGTTAACTGCTGAGATCAGCACGAACACGTGTCAGAAGAAACATGTTCCTCTCCATGCAGGAGAAGGTACCACAGGTCACTGCTGGCAATTTATCAGAAGGTCTCAGCTTCCCACCTAAACCTGAGGTTTCTGCAACTGAGTTTCTTTGTGCAGACTGTGCTTTATCATGTACCATATAAAGCAGAACATAATGGAAAATAAAGTGGAAAAAAATAATAACCAGAATAGTATTTTTAATACATTTTGCCATTTGATTGTCAAATTTGAAACTCTTTTTGAGACACTTTAAAAAAAAAAGAAACAATAAAAAAAAAAAAAAAAAGAAAAAACCAAAACATTCTCCCAAACAAAGTCATGCCTTCCCAACTTTAAACTAATTTGTTACATGGCTTTAAGGTTTTGAAGAATATTTCTGTAAGGTTTGTGTTTAGGTATGACTGAACTTGTGATTCTCACAATAGATCTTCATAGGTCAGTGTAACAAATATATGCAAGGATTAAATCCTCAAGAATGATTCCACTGACTTTGAGATCCTCATAGCTCAGATTTTCACAGCTTTTGATTTTATAAGCAACATTATGGGTCTGGTATAGTAGTGAGTCTTATTTTGAACTGGGTATAAACAAATTAGGGCTTCTTTTACCCATGCTTATTTTGCCCATGCTAAGAGAAGAGTTCTATACTACCTTAATCATACAAAACTAAATGGTCTGTTAGAAAAACCCCAGTGTTTTCAGCGGCAAGCACAATTTTAATACAGCATTTTTTTAGTTACAGGTTATTCCTGATGGTCTCTAGCAAAATAAGCAAATACATATTTTAGTCTAAAATACACTCTATATGCACAGAATTATACAAATACAGTGCTATCAGCAAATATTCAGAGAGAAGGACATGCAAAGAAGAAACTAATAGGAGAGCAGGCTTTGGGATGAGTGGCTGAATCAACCACAAGACCAGTGGTGTGAAATCTCAGCTGAGAACAACACCTTTGCAAAGTGCCACTGTGAGGATGACTGGGGAGAGCAGGAAAACTGATGGCTCACTTTGCCAAAGGCACATCTGAATGTATGTGCAAGGAGAGGGCATGTGTGGAAATCCAATCATATGGACCAGGCTGGGGGCTGTGTGTGAGCTCACCTCCCCACAGCCCCAAAACACGCTGTGTGTGGTTGTGGTTGGGGCCATTCAGTTCAGCAAATACTACTCAAGGTCAAGAACTTCAAAGGAGTGTGGAGGCAGACACAGCTATCAGGAAAAGTCTGGGTTTAATTACAGAACTGCTCAAATAATTGACATACACATCAGATTACTTCTGGTCCACGACATGTATCTTAGCATTTCTATGAGTGATGAGCTGTGTTTAACAAACTGAGCTTATCATCTGTGATTTCAGCTTTACTTGTAACCACTCTTGAAAGTTTAATTTCTGCTGCCACTTGTATGCCCATTTTCTCTGTGTTAAATGCAAAATAAAGCTGATTTGCTTCAGATAATTCCTGGGACTAAATGTCTGGAAGGCTCTTCAAAAATTAAGAGCCTCTTACACTTTGCATTCAAAAGTGGTTTTAAGTCACCATGAATTTGTTGGTGTGTCAACATTATTGATTTCATAGTCTCTTCTCACCAGCATTTACCTTCTGTTATGCAGTATGTATGACAGATCACCTGTCTTCTACTTTGCCAGCCTAAATACAGCACATCTTCCAATCTTTCCTTGTGTCAGACCAGCTGATAGATGGGACCAGGCTACCTTTAATATTTTATGTCCTTCCCCCATTTTCAGTTCCCTGCCAGGTGTTCAGGGTAGGTTTTGTAGGAAAGTCTGTGGCAGGCCTGTTTTCTGTGGCACAGTCTGGCCAGATCACCAGTCTCAGGAAGAAACATGAAACTCAAACTTCAGGATCTGACTGAAACTCTTGAATTCAGCATAACAGCGATAAGTCAAAGGTGAAAATACAGTCATCTCCTTCCCCCACAGGATTTATTGATTCTGTCTCTGAAAACTGCTGCCCCCCACATTTGTCCTGCTGTTCTTTGAGACATGTTCCTGCAGAAGAATATTCTGCACTGAGTGATGAGCTCATTTTAAAAGCTTTCAACAAAATTTCCACATCCAGATGGCATATGAATTATAACCTTCCATCATGGACTTAGCAAGCTGTGAGCTGCTGCTAATTGTCACTTCCAGGTTTCAATGTTTAGAAGCCACTAATAAAACCTGCTGTTCTTCTTAATAACGGATTAGAAAATTTTAATTTTTACAGATACATTTTGCACCCTACTTTCCTTCTCCCTCCTCTTAAATTCCTGCCATGACTTTCTCCTGTGCATTTCTCACAATTAAATCTTAATATTTTAGTGAGTTTTTCTTCATACCTTTTTCAGGCAGAGCTCCTCAAGGGAAGAACTATAGGCCAAAACCCTTCTGCTGTATCTGCTTGTTACTGAGAAAAGAATTTTTCCCTTTCATGTTTATTATTGCAAACCAAATTCAGAGTCCCTGGTGAATAATATGCAAACAGAAGGCGCACAAGATGAAAACGCATTTAATATTTAATATTTTATTATATTTTAGCTGCCTGCTAGGTACCTTACCCCAACCAGCAATTCATAATCGTGTGCAAGAGGCAGCTTCCTGAATCTGCATAGTTTAGAAACAGCAAAGCAGAAACAACACAGTGAGGGTCATTACTTTCAAACAACATTACAGCAGAGCTCAGTGGATCAGTGCAGTGCCCGCAAAGTTCTGCCCCTCAGTCATGGCAAAGCCTTCAGACGAGGCCCTGAAGAACATGAGCTTGCTAATTGTGGGGCTTTTATTAAATTAGCTGTCAGATAATTGCAAAGCAGACCTCGGGCTTTCAGAGCTGCTTGAGAAAGTTTGGGGGATACAAAACAAAGGCTAGTGGAATTAGCAGAAACAAGGCCCCTGTGCCAACACAGTTTCAGCCCAGGACTCCTCTGCTTCTCCAGGCACACCAAGGTGATGCCCCACAACCCCAGAGCTGCCTGGCCAGATGGGATCTGCAGGGAAGTTACTTGAACCTCAGGGCTGTGCTCACAGTTGTCCAGCATCCACATGGCCTGGAGAGAAGGCTCCCTCCTCAGCCCTCGGGGCATTTCTCAGCACAAAGCACAGATGCCTGGGGTTTGGGCTGGGAGGGATTTGGAATCCCAGCTTTGAAAATCCTTCACTTTTTATAGTTATTTGGAAACTCAGTGCAACTGGAACTTGTTGCAGAGGGGTCAGATAAACCAGCAGTGTGGTTCACACGCTTCCTCTCCACACACATCAAAGGCAAACCCAAACAAAAAGCCTTTTCTTTGCCCTCAGAATTGGCACTGGGCAGGGGCATGGTCTCTCCTACAGGCCTCTGAAAGAGAAGGGAACTGATAATGCAAGCTGGAGGCAGACAATTCAATAGATGCACCCTCACAGTTCCACAGATGCCCTTGTATGCAAAGGAAAACTAAAATCCAAATTAAGTTACTTTTAAGACTATCTTCTTCTTGGTTTCTGGGCTACTATAGCAACTCCTGCCTTGCCTTTAGAAATCTCTTCTCCTCTGAGTCCACGCACTACTGCAGTTGGAACTAAGTCTATGTTACATATTAAGATGTATGCACAGTACACTCATTTAATCACTCCCCAGTGTATTATGTTTCATCTGTTTTCTTGAGTAAATAATTCAGGGGAAAAAAAAAAAAAAAAAAAAAGAAAGAAAGAAAGCTGCATTCTTCCAGTGTCTTGGAATGTGTATTTTGGGGTAAGAAAGCATTAGGTTGGATTTACTGTACTTTGGTACGTCTGTCTCAGTTACTCAAGATCAAACCCAAATTGCCCCTGCCTGGGGGAGGGTGGGGAGCACAGAAACTCAGGGTCATGTCGTGCAAACAGGATTTACCTTTGGATATTATCAAACAGATCCCACTGACAGGAAGACAACCAGTCACTGAAGGGTGCTAACCCAAATCAGTGTTTTCTGTGGCTTAAATCAGCTGTCCAGAGTGTCTTTCCATCCACTGGAAGATATTACACACCTATCAAATTTGTATCATTGGCTTCAAGCTTGTTCTTGATATGCATCTGCTCTCCAGGATATTTTGAAACAGCTGCATGCAGAGCAGCAGAGTGTAGGGTTTGGAATGTTTTCCATACCATTAGTGACTTGTGGCAGATTTTAATTCCTACAGGAGATGTCACTGAGGACAAAGGGAACTGTGAGCAAAACATAAATGGCCCCAAAGGCTTCAAGGAGAAGCACAACAGTTATTTCCACTATTAAATAAATACATAGTAATTGATGTGGCATGTTTCTATAAAATATAGATTAGCTCTATTAATTATATTTTATAAATGTGTTGAGTATCCAAAATGCTAACCATTCTCTATCAGGGGTTCCATTTAATTGGATTTCTCTGGTATGGTGCCATTTCATTATCTCTGCAGCAGTCCTGGCAGAAGTAGCTCCTCCAGGAACCTTTTCTTTTCAGACATTCTGGGCCAGTTTCTCCCAAAGGCCAGTCCTGCAAACCCTTTCAGGGCCCGTTGGACAGTCAAGGCAGATAAGTATAACCGATTTCTTGAGGGTTTGTGATCATTTCACTCTTTCCTCTTGCACACTGAATTTTTTCTCAAATGCTTTCCAATGTGAGCAGGCACACAACTCAGGGTGAGACCTGTCCTTAGCAGCTGGAATTTTCAGCCTTTCAGCTCCTATTCAAGCCCCTCAGATTTCCACATAAGCAGTTTCAGCAACTCCTCTGATAACACTTACAAACTTGTCGAGAAAACATACCAGCCAAGACACAGGGGTTCCCCAAAAGTCTCATTCCTTGTCTCAGTCACTGGAGCCAGGCTCCTTTGAAAACCTGGCCATAAAGTTATCATTTCCCTCACTCTCTCAGATGTCTGGAATCCCTACATAATCCAAATTGCACACAGCAGAAGTAATTCTCAGCTCAAAGGAAAGCAGAGCTGAAAGGTCAACCAAATCTCAAGCTATGCTGCCTCAAGCCTTTCTGCTTCCAAAGGAGTGGCTTGTTCTTTGGGAAGACTGGAAAAAGATCAAGAATGAAGGCATGATTAAGAGAAGAAAAATCTTCCACACCAATTACAGCTTCCATGCTTTTGGCCAGAATCCATTACCCAGCTTCCAGGGCCAGCCCGATGGCTTTTCAATTGCCTTATCCTGCACAGGGTCAAAAGGATAGATGCAGGCTATCAGCTTGCTATTTCGTAAGCTTGAGAAGAGAGAAATTGGATGGGCAGACTGCCTCAGAAATTCTTTTGGAACATAACTGGCACTAAAAGTTTTCCCAGAAGAAAATGATTCAGGTTTCAAAATTTTCTGAGATTGAGGAGTGCACGCAAACAGTGTTTCTCTCCAGCAGCTCCTCACTAGTGTCCCCAGTGCCATCGCAGCTTCAAAAAAACCTTCAAAACACAGGAAATTAGAATAATGTAACAAATTCCATCACTTTTTAAAGCATTATGCTCTGCCTGCTCTCATTTGCCAGCCCACTGCTTTCCAACACTAGTTAGCCTGCTCTTCCCTCTGTATTTGTCTGCTGCCTTTTTGGCTGACAGAGACAGCATTGTTGATATCCATCCCAACAGTGTCCAAGGAATTCTCCAAAGCAAGAACTTGGGCATTCACTTGTGCTGTCCTATGATTTGGAGAGTTTCAAATCCTGGCAATAATTCAGTACTGCCAGGTGAGTGAGAAACGTGTGAACCTCTGGTTAGGGTACAAGAATTTCAGTGAACACAGCAAAGATACACAGGGACAAGGGATTATATTGCAATGCTTAGAGCTGCAGTAATAAATGCAGGAATTTGAGGAGGAACCATCACCTGCAGCTGCGTGGAGAGAACCACAGGTTATGGACCACTCTTACAACAAGGTACCATCCACTTTTCAGGGTCTGTCACCAATTCAGTGGATAAAACCCACAGCCCTCACAATTCTCCTCTGTGCTCCTGTAGGTTTGTGGCTTTACCTCCACATCACTTGAGCACAGGAGCAGTTCAAAGGCAAGGTAGGCGGAAAGGGTGCCGAGGGAATTCCAATGATCCAGGCTACAGGAACAGTTCCTCTGATAAAACCTTCATGTGGCTGCTGTAATTTGCATTAAATACCACCTTGGTCCACAAAAGTCAGAGAGGTGATCTGGTCTCATTGACACAAAAAACAGCAATTGGAATCACTCATGCCTTTTTCTGCATGGATCATGAACAAAAAGAAATTGGACCAGTGTTTGAAGTTTGCCAAACACTTTCTGGTTCTGCACTTTACTGGGTTATATAGCTGTGATCAGCAGCATGTTAAGGAGCACCAGAGCCAATATGGATATTTCCAGTTCACTAGTAGTAATTAGATCCGTGGGCAGGAATATAAATCCAAAGAGTTGACACCCAAATGGCTGCTTCTTGATATATTTCTATTTACTGTCTCAAGAACCCTCTTCAATCTCTTGTAAAACTGTGTATCACATTCAGGTTAAACCCTGAGATAAATTTCTTGTCTCTCCACTTCACACCCATGGAAGGGACTTGGCTGGATTTCACAGCATCCCAAGGACATGACCTACAAATATCAGGAATGGCAGAACTTCCCTAACTGGTAAACATGGCCGAGGTTACTCACACCTTCAGCTAAATGTCTGGGCTTGGGTTTTCCCCTGAGGCAGCCAACCAAAAATACAGTTTGTCTCAAAGAATAGAAGAGACTTACAAGTGGAATTTCCTTTTGGATTTCCTTGTTTCCTTACCAGAGGACCAATACATTATTCCTCAGTTCTGTTCTGCATTTTGGGCACAGCTGAACAGAGTGGGAGGACAGCAGACTTGTGTCCTGTGAGGGAGGAATGCAGCACGCAGGGATCCCAACAGGGATGTCACTGCAGCTCTTGGCTTTGTTTTGAAAGTTTGTCAGGAAGAATTGGAAAATGGATTGTGAGAGGGCGAACAGCCAGCAGGAAGGCTCATAACTAGGATAAACAACATAATGCAGTCAATAGCTGTCATGTTCTACTCTTTCTTTAGCCATATTAAGAATCAAGAATTGATTAGCTGCAGTAACACACATTTGACAGGGTAGCTCCAGGTTTGGGGGGTTATTTTTTATTTCCAGCACAAGGACATCTGCAGTGAAGTGGGACAAGCGCTGCCAAGCTTGACACACACAAAATAGTGCTGCACACAACCAGGAGCCTTTTCAAGTCTCACACACACACACATTTCATATGCTCTTGAATAAGAAAATGGATAACAACTATTTCCACAAAACACCATCAGTGTACCAAAACAAAGCTGAAAAAAATAAAGTCTTCTATTATATCTTGAAAAATTTGTGTCCAAAACAAGGAATGCTGTTACATTTCACAAGTTACACTTCAAGTGACAAGCAAAAGTACTATCACATAGTATTAGAAGCTCTTACATTTAACATTTAAGGCAAAAGAAAACTTTCATATTTAAGCTGAAATATGAATCTGCTTTGTGACTTGGAGCCATGTCTTGTCCTCTTTGTGACTCTATCAGCCCAGCTGGAAAGTGTAATAATAAATTAAGAAACACAAAAACAAAGAACAGGTCTCCAATGAGATCCAGATGCTCCATTAAACTGCTGTTCCCCTTAAACACCTTCCAAACCATAGCTAAGTGGAAATGTGCCTGACAGCTGGATTTTAAGCATGCATGTGAAACCATAGAAATGTCTTTATCTATTTTGCAACAATTAAAAGCTACCATGCCTCTTCAGGCACTAGAAGCACATTAGCTTCTCCTGCCCATACCAAGGAAATTAGAGCTGCACTGATGCCACCTCCAGATTAAAGGACCGTCCATGTCGTGATTCTCTGTTTATACAGTAACTTATTGTGTGGTTTCCCTTGGCCAGCCAACATGCATGCTGGGACTGCTGAGTGTTACATGAAATTCAGTCTTTCCACTGTTACCATGTCCTTTTCTGGCTTCTAATTCCCTGCCCTTTTTGAACTTACCTGTTTAGATCACACCACTTCACCAAAGGCAGTATATTGTTGTTGTGTGTACCTACAAAATGATGATTGGAACTGAATGGGAGCACACCAGAAATTATTTTCATAAGGTGTTTTAGTCAGAGCTTTAGACGATATAATTTTGCTTCCTGCACAAATAAATAAGCAGAAAATGGGAGAAAACTCTAGTGCGGTCACGTAACTGAAGACTGACACCATAATAAACACAGAAGAAATTAAATTTGCATGAATGTCTACACCACTAGGTTGTGTCTGTGGTGTTTGGCCTTGCTTCCTTTTTAGTATAATTTTTTTGACAGGCATTTACAGCCCACACTACCAAACACTAGACCTCCTGCAGAACATGTTTGTCAGTTCTGTTGGCTCAGATTGCCCCAGCAGGAACTAAAAGTGAAGAACACGACATGGGGCTGCTTCAGAAGCAGCTCCTTCTTAGATGTCAAGGAAATGCCTATGGAGCCCTTGCTGCTGTTGAAGGAGTGTGAGACTACTAAAGAAACTGTTCCAGTTGAAGTGTGACATCCACTGGGAAATGCCTCTCTGCAAAGCAAGAAAGGGTTCCCAGAGCATCCCAGAAAACTAGGATTTCCTCATGCTGACCTTACTGCAACCTGGGACAAGGTGCTGCTGAGCTGTGCTGGTGTCCTTGGGGGTTATCTTCTTGCCTCAAAAGGAAAAACTCCTGATGGGATAGTTGCACTGCTTTTCTCTGTAAAAGTTGCAACCACAGGACAGGCAGAAACAAATATTTCCCTCAGAACTCATTCTTAATTTATCACCAGCTCTTTGCTAGGCGAGCACAGTGCCCCCATGCTCTTATTGCTGGAAACAGGATACACTGACTGAGCAGATTCCAGCTCAGCAGAACTGCACAGGGTAATGGCCATTTTCTTTGGAAAAGCCATCATCACTTCAGTAGATTATCAGGCTTACAGCTGAAATAACAGAACGTGGTTGCTTGCCAAGGGGCGTGGAGAACGCCAGAGCACTCGAGATGACATTGCTAAGTGGCAAACGACACAAGACAAGCAGGGGAATGAGAACTGGTTCGTACCGACCGGTTCTTCAGCGAGGTCGCTGTCTGCAGACTGGGTGTGCTCCACGAGGGCCCTCCGTGTGCCCAGTCACTGCTCATTGCCACCTGCCGGCTAAGGACCTCAAACACAGCCCGCCTTTAGTTTCAGGAAGGTGTATTTTTAATTTACTCACTCTTTCAGATCAGCTGCACCAGCAACTTCCACTGCAGCTAAATGTCTGTTTTCTAGAAAAGTCTAATGCAGGATGTTGCCAAAGCGAGTCTTTGATTCCAGAGCAATACGAAATCACTCACAAGTAAGACGTGTCGGAGGGCATTGCTCCTGTGAGGGAAGTCCTGAAAGATTCAGCACAACTCCTCACAGGCAGGTTTTGAGAGACACGAGACAGATGTGTGGTTCAAAATTATTGAAGTGCACATAGATACAAAGCTGGTACTTGCACTGACACTGGTTTTTCTCCTCTCTCTACAAGATGTGATACATTTATGAACAGACATGCACTGGAAGTTAAAACAGTGACTGTTAATTTGACAAAAGTCATCCTTGGTGCAGGTATGAGCTTCCAGCTGAAGAATTACATGTAGTTGAGCACAACCACCTGAATTGGGATCTGCACCTCAGCTTTTGCATGATGCCTATGTGCTATTGCACAAAATATCTTAGAGATTATTCAAAATAAGGTCACAGGCATTTAGTTTGAGACTTTCATCTCTCTGCACTCAGCTCACTAGCTAAAAGTGCAGAAATAAAGTTGGTACAGGCTAAAACCAAGCTCCATTTTTATAATAGCCTGAACCTCAACTCCTAGACTCCAGTACAGCTTTCTTACAGCACCATAAAAATTACTATACACCCCTTTGCATCTGTATTTCTCCAGCTTGCCTACCCCTAGCCCATCCCATCCAAACTGGGCAGTTGAATAGTTGTGGCCACACAATTGCCAGTTCAGATGCCAAACGCAAAATTGGCCCTTTAAAAGACAAAGCCAGCTGTGAAGACAAAACTGTGCAAGTGCCCAAGTGAAAATAATAAAATCATAGGCTTGACCCTGCTCCACCCATTCATTTTGGGCAGAACTTGCCTAGAAAAGTTAGTGCGTTTGACCTCAGTTTCAAGGGATGAAGGTAGATCACATTCAGAAGGCCTTTGATGTCAGTAAAGTCATGCCTGCTTTTCCCCAGCATAACCAAAATTAGAATCCTTCCCAAGGGCAAAAACATCTTTTAAATTCCCCAGGCCAGTCCTCCCTGTGCAGATTTGTAGGAGCACCACAGGGACTGCTCTCCTCCTATCACATATTCCTGTGACTTGGAGTATTTAATTGTTCCCTTCTTGCCACAGTGTAGGAGAGATTCTCAGGTCAGAGTTATCCTGGGACATTGCTCAATGAAGGGAACTTTTCTCCCAGATTTCTCAAATGATCCCATTTGACTGCACTCTTCTAATTGCTCACCATGCAGCTCTGCAGAACCAGAGAAACCCACTGGGCAGGATAATCTACATTTTCTCCAAGTCTTCAAAGCCCGTGGGTAGTTGTGGACTAAAAAGTATGAGACATGGAAATACAAGCTGTACACATTTTGGTGTTCTTTAAAAACAGAATTCTTGGGCCAAACAGAGGGACTAATACAAGTGCAACTATTCAGGGAAGGAGACACTGTATCAGTGACAGAAAGGGTGATGAAATAGGAGCAGGAACAAAACCTACATCAAGTGAACAGAAAGCAAGTTCATTATTGGCTTTGGTTGACAAAATATCTTCTCTTATCTCCCCCTCTTGACCTTTAGTAAATTACACCCCACAGTTTTTACTCCCCATAGAAGCAAACTGAACATTGACTTTCCTCTGCCTTAAAGCACAAGCTCAATACAGGACAAGCACATCAAGAAAGGTTTTCAGGCTCCCACTGGCAGATCCACAACCAGTGGTTAGAGCAGCAGGTTTTCCCAAGGCTGCCTGGGGGCTGAGCTGAGTGGCTGCACTGAGCTCACTTCCCTGGGGTGAAGTCTGAAGCCTCAGACACCAAGAGCATGACTGCAAAAGGCCACGAGCATCCTGTTCTAATCTCGACATTAGCCATGCTTGGAGCAGAGGAGTGGGACTAAATCACTTCCTGAAATCCCTTCCAACATAAATATTCAGAGATACTACCAACATCTTCAAAATTGCCTTTTTTTTTTTTTTAACATTAGTTAAACATAAATAGAAGAACGGAACCTCTCCAGAAATAAGCTGTGCACTATTAATAAGCATAGTGTAATAAAAACTTTAAGTGAGCCTTAAGTGACTATTAAACACATAATAATGCACTTTTCTACAGAGAGCAATGAAATTGAGTACTAAACACGGCAGTCAGAACAAAATCATTTAGCACAGAAGCCTTGAAAATTCATTATTAAAATAAAATAAAAACAAAGGACATTTGTTTTCCATACATAGGTTGCCATAGAAAGAACTCGCTCTCAGTTATCTAGAAAACCCTCAGGAAAGCAGAACTACTATGAGGCTTCCCCAAGGTTGCTGGAGAGATCTTTGTTTGCTAGAGGATATTGCAAGAGGCTCCCATGGTTTGTTTGCAGCTTTTACAATTAGTAGTACACAACACTAACCATACAATAAGGAAGTAATATCATAAAGAACCCCTATTTTGTGGCCAGGCAAACAAAGGGCCTCTTGTGATACCATAACCTTGATTTGTTTTCTTTATCAGTGCTTGTGTGCTTTGTAGCTCTCTGTTCTCAGGTTTTTCCAGTGACTGTCCCAGTCCCTGCTGTGACCTGCAGCGTTCCTGCTGCAAGTACAGACAGTGGACAAAGCCTGGCTTAGGAAGCCAGAAAGTCTGTGGTTAATTTTCTGAATTCATTTTTGCTTTGCTTTCTGCACAACACACCCCAGGCTGCCTCAAATGACTACTCCCAAACTCTCCAAAGGGGGAGGAGTGTCCTGACAATGCAGATCTGGGATGGCCAGTTCCATTTGCAGCCCTGCTGTGGCTCAGCCCTGGGCAGGGAGCTAAGAGATGGATTTCTGCACGACTTAAACAGCAGCCTTGAGGCCAGCAGGGAGGCTGTGCTGGTGAGAACTGGTGCTACACAGTTCTGGCTGGTGGGGAAGTTTGGTTTGCTGCACCAGCCTGTTCAGTTGTGCTTTATCCTCACTGCCTCCTCCACTGCACAGGCCAGTCACAGTGTTTTGTTGGACTTCTGTAATCTAGTCATGCATTGCAGTAATAAGAGAAGGTCACAGGTTTGAATCTACACTTGCTCTCTCCATCCTCATCTGGGGGTAAATTATGGATTTAGTTATAATGTATGAAGGCACTGCTACTCTCAGCTGTCCACTCACCTCTTTGCCTGAGGTGACTGCCTCGTGGTGCATATCTGCCAGTTCTGCAACATCTGGACTTTGCAGTTTGGCAAATTTAACTGCAACCCCTCACTTGTGGAACTCCTGCTGTGTAACCTCTGCAGAAAGATGAGGTACACCTTGGACTGGGAAAGGAATAAACTATATAGCTTAATTAGACAGAATTCATCTCTCACAGCCAGGAAGGACAATATTTCAGTGACAGAGATTTCAGATATACACCCAACCAATCAAAAGTTTAAAATCTAAGAATAAGTTCTTCCTGTTTTGCTGATTGATCAGTAGGTATATCAAACATTTTTCTTCCCCTGTGGTGTTTCCCCTATACGTCTACATGAAAAGTGAGGTCATGCACCCTTCCGTTCCAAGCACCTTGATGTTCTTCCTACAAACTGCAAACTACTTCCTGCAAACTAAACTGATCCTAACCCAATAAATAACCATGTCCAGCCTTGCTGCTTTCCCTACATCCTGCCCAAATGTAGTGACATCACAGCGACAGTTCCTGGCACCCAGAGGTGATGGGAAAGTATAAACAGTGCTCCGTCTGCAGTTTCATTTGCTATCCCTATTAAAAAAAAAAAAAGAAAAAAAAAAAGAAAAGACCAAAACAAGCCTCTGACTGATGGTTGGTTTCCACACTTTGGTGGCAACAGCTTTGCAAATGAACTATTTCAGGCGAGAGCTGGTGGCAGTTATTTGATAAAACACAGCCGTCCTGATAATACATGAGAGTTTTGTTAACTTGGACTTTGTAAATGATAGTACTCAAGGACAAACCTGTCAGGTCAAATCTGACCCAGGTGCTGAATGTGTAAAAGCTGAGAGGCAGAGATTACTGCAGGAAAGATTAATGGCACTGTTAACATGAATATGTGGAGCTACATAGCTCTGCAAAGAGGAAAAGCTTGGTCTGCAGGCCAAGCTGTGGTAAATGAAATCTGGGTGTGCTCTAAGGATATTTTTGTTCCTTTTGTGTACAGAGGTGTTTTATCTCAGAGTTATTCAAATACACTTGAGTTGTATAAGCAAGCTTTAAAAATTAATACATTTAAAAATTATTTTACCTGATGAATCAGTTACCAGGTAGAATCAGCACAGGTTTGCATCAAAATACATTCAGTTTGACATTATCCAGCTACCCAGTACTGGAAGTGCAAAACACTTCCAGTAATATATGCACAGCTGCTCCCTGTGATAGAACATGTTTTCCACGCTGCTGCAATGCAATCAGTGTGTGATATTTTTAATTATTGCCATTCCAAATGGATAGAATTGTGCTCTGATTCTCCTTGGGAAAACTATTTTATACCTCATCAGAGGTGAAGTCATTCCATTCAGATGAGGCTGAGCTCTTCCACTAACTCTGGAGACCAGGCTGTAAATAAGCTGTACTCAGACTTCTTACATGAAAATCACGTTTCTCTACATCACAGAGGTGTGAGAAGCATGGATTCAAATACTGCCCAGGTAGCCAGGGATTTATAAGAAAGGGATATGTGCAAGTACCCCCAAAAAGCTGCCTGGGCAAACTCCCCAGGTGTGTGCAAGAGTTATTGTCCCTCAGTTCCCACTGGAAGTCCCTGGCAGGTGATGTGGCCATAATTGCATGTTGGCATTGCACTTCTGGTTGGAGTTACTTCTACTCCAGAATATCACAGGAAGGTAAAGAACCTCTTGGTGTCTTAAGTTCAGTGCTCTTTGGTGTTTGTCTCTCAAGTACCTTGCAGAGCTCTGAATTGAAAGCCTGACATGCTCTGCTGATTCCTCAAAATATTGGTTGTCTAACTGGGAGTTTCTGCATAACTTATTTTTTCCTAATTTTTCACAATGAGCAACTGGAGTTGCATCTTCTGCTTTCACTAAACATTTACTCATGCTGCCCACCAGGATATAATCTCTCCATTCCAGGTGGGAACTCCTTGCTGCAATCCCATCATACACACCAGAAATTGAGAATGAATGAAGGCAGTGACAGGATCAAGTGCCATGTTTTGCCTGGGGATGAAATTTCGGAGTACCTGCTAAAATCCATACAGAGTGTGTGACTCCATCCTCTCCTTTCTGCATAATTATTTACATGGAACCACCAGGAGACAGCATGTCATAATATCCATTCATACTCCAAACTACAAACAAGGAGAGAGCTGAGCCAGGCCTAATGCAAACAGACAGAACAAGAGACAAGTACATCTGGCTGGGAATAAACAGCCAGTTTTCTGCTTCCTCTCCTGGAAACTTTCTTGACTTGTGTTCTACCTCAGTTTATCCTTCCAGAGATGGAATGGCCTACTTTGGTACTCGTGCAGCAATTTAAAGGGTCCTCAGATTCAGGTGTCACTGAAGAATGACATGTGCAAGAGCACGAGCAGAACTGATTGTTAGAACTGCCAACCCATCTCTGTGCAGATGAGCAGAGGCTGAAGGAAAGGATAATCATTGTGCAATCAGTTCTACATTTCCAAACCCACCACTGAGAGGGGTGAGAATGTGCAGTGTTTGTCATTGCTCCTTTCATGGCTGAAGTGCTCTGCATTGCAGTGAAAGAGTGTTTGGGGAAATAGCCAGAACAAATCGAATCCAACTGGAAACGCTGCTTGCCTGGAGAACAGACTCGGTGAATTAATATGAGAAACCTTTTTTTTTTTAATGTCTCCACGCCATGGTAACTTGTCTATTTTTAAGTACAATAAAAAGTTCAGTTTACTCTCCTCTGAAGTTATTCTAATGTAGTCATTCATCCTCTTTTAACAAAATTGCAACAGAACATCACAAAAACATTTACTGGGGACTCTGAAGAATGGTCAACAGAAATAGACACAGGATTTAATGCTCTTATTTATCATATTTGTCAGAGATGAGTAGGTACCTTCAGTTATTTCTTCTGACTCCTCTAATACTAAACCTATGTTCCAGAAATTCAGTCAGTTATGTTTAAAAACTTTCCATAAGAAAAACTGTTACAGAAAGGTAAAACAGAAACAAAATTCACCGAATTTTTAAAAGAAAAAGTTGTCTGCAATTGCAGTTGATTTTTCTAAAATTGACTCATATACAGCAGAAACACAAAAGGTAAATGCTACCAGAAAAATAAAATCTAATTATCACCTGTAACTTTCAGTGGCTTGTATATGGCCTTTATTTATTTTGTTATTTACAAGCATTTAACATTAACTCACAGAACTTTATTTTGGTGGGTTTTTTCCTGTTATGTTTCTTAGTTATATATTTAATCTCTTTGCTGAGTGGACAGAGCTTCCCTACAGGAAGGATCTCCACAGGTTGCTCAGAAACAAGCAGCAGCTCTGTGTCTGTTCAAGTGCTTTTGCCAAAATCCTCCTGCACATCCCCCCCAAACCAGAATCCAGAGTTCTCTTGCTTTTAGCACCCAAGCTTGCAAATAAAAAGCTAAAATTCACAAACAAGAGCATTTTCCTAGAACCAGAGCTGTGCACAGGCACTCAGATACACATAACTCGCCCAAATTTGAAAGAGTTCCCAAAGGTGTAAGATTATTGCAGCCTTTTTTGTCAGGTGGCCTTGAATGAACTGGGCTTGCCCGTAGAGAGGGACCAAAGATAAAAGTTGACCATATTGGGAGGTTTTACATTTTCTGTGTAAGAAAACTTCTCTTCCAGCCACACTTACCCACCTCAAACAATGAGATCACCACAAATTCATCTGCCTTGCTTTGGGAGTAAATCAGAGACTATTTTTATCCAGGGCTTTGAATTTTTACTGCCTGGTAACACAGGAGAATGCTAAGGAGATAAAAGAAGGAGAAAGTAGTTCAGAGCTATCTGATAGTCAGTGCCTTTTCCCTGTCCTGGAAAGTTTTACAACCAACTGCTGCTTATTACTTTATGGGTTTGAAATCAGGGCTTTGAAATCTGTTTTGAAGACATTTACCAAATCTGGTACTTAAGTTTGCACGGTGCCAAGCTAATGACAGGGCAGGATGTGCTCAGATTATTGCATATAAACAGTATGATGTGCCAGGAAGAATGATGAAGGGAAGTAATGAAAGGCAAGTGTTCCACCAGGATTTAGAGATCCCATCACAGGTTGGCACAAGCACAGTGAAGCTCTCCCATTAGGAACTTGTGAAAAGCTTTAAGGGGCAAATCTGTGAGTTTTAACTTTGTGCTGAAAAGGTTTGGAGCAGGTACTTTTGAGGAATTTATCATGATGAAGAAAAGCTACATTTCCCCATTTGCAGTCTCTCTTTGTGGTTTGAATATTTTAAGGTAAATGATTCTGTTTAGATGTTTTTCTTAGAACATTTTTTCCATTAAGGGGGAAGGTGACAAATGCCCTGAGAAGGATTTAGTGCAGGCATTAAAGTTGTGGGAAACGGTTGGTGGCAAGGGAAACAGATCCTGCACGTCAACTCATTCTCTTTATGCTTCCTTGCTGTTAGGCTGGGGGAAACCTGAGCAAACTGAAACGTGTGGGTACACACATTCTTCTCTTTAAGGAGAGTGCAGTGACTCAGGGAGGGCTGACACGGAATAAATCCAAAACGGCATAAACAGATCTCAGTGCAGTTGGGAGCCCTCAGCCAAAGCTCTCGTGCATCCACACAGTGCCAGCCTCAGTAAAGATGGCACTTAACTAAACTGAATGTAAAGTCCAAACCAAGAATTTAATTCCATTTTAATGTCCATTATATAAACCCTAATCCTGGTGCAGAAAGCTCCAGGACCGACCCTCTCATCCCAGCTTTCTGCAGATCAAAGGTTGCACTAAACTTTGTCATTATTATCTTTAAATGCTCTTAATTAAACTCAGAACAAGCTGTAGCTAAAGGGTCATAATTCAAGTGCTTTAGAACAGAGAGATGCAGCTCTGAGGAAAAGTGTGTTTTTGTGTTGCTGGGGGAACCCTTGATGTGCTATGGCACCAGGCACGTTTGGGAAAACAAGAGATGAAGCAGCAGTAAGTATTGTTTAATGAAAAATATGAGAAGATTAAATCAAGGTCTGGAAGACCAAAAGAGGGGGAGGCAAAACATTTTAAAAGACTATTTTACAGGAGTGGTAAAACATTTATTTATAATATTTGTTTATAAAATTATATTTAGCTGTTTCAGATGCAAAGTTTAGACTTGAACTATTGCCAGAGATTGCTTAAATAAAAGGACTAGTGATGCTCTGACAGGGCCTCAGAAGGCTGATGTTGTATCAGTGGAAAGGTGTGGACTGAGGCGTTCTTAGAATCCAGAAATCAGGTGAAACTTCCTTCACTTCAAAACTAGTTATAAATCAGATCTCAAGACATCTGTCAATTTTATATGCCCAATTGTGCCATATTTTACAGAAATCTTCTCCGTTCCCAGGGTAATATGAAAATCCTTGTGAACTGAACCCTGATGTTTGCTGGGGATTGAAATCACTGCTCTAGATCAGAACCTAATCTTGTGGGGTCAGGGCCTCAGCTGAGCATTGCCCATTTATACCCACTGAGCAGATAACCTATCAAAGATGGAGAAATTATCAAGTAAACAAATTTATCTTTTTTTTTTTCTAATGGCTTTAGTAGAGCTGTGTAATTAATAGAATTTCTGGCCAACTGATCACACTTCATGTTAATTAGTGGCACTGGAATGGAGAGTGAATACAGGTAAACTTTTTCTCAAGGATAGTTAGAAATCAAAAATTGCAGTTTATAAATATTAAAACAAAACATTCTGACCAGTCTCAGGGAAATCCACTTTCTTGAGTGAAAACTATTTGAATAAACAGCCTGAGGTTATTTAATAGTTTCACTGCCCTGCACTGAGGGTTTTTTGGGTTGCATATATTTGAAAGTATTTCCAGTCACCTATTTCTGACTGCTCCAAAACCATGGACGTGCACCTTCTAGAAGAAAAACCATACAGTAGAGATCATAAATACAGAGTTTCCTCTTTGCAACTGAACACTGTGCTTGGTTGCAATGCTTTGCCAAATTAAAACACAGTTCTGGTCACAAAAGGAGGAAAAAGTGTATCTATAGTCTTCCTGAACAGGTGAGAAATTCTGATTCAATGCATAGTTCTAAAGTAGTTCTAAAAAGAAAATAAGAGGCCACCTGATACAGCAGGGAAATTATTTGCAGATAAGCTGTGGCTTAAGAATTCGCAAACTCATTACAGAAACTATAGATTGTTAACTGTAAAGCCTGAAAGGGTGTGAAATGTCTATGACAGTACTTGGTGGTTTGGATGTGTTTCTCTACACTTTTTACTTCACACAAGGTTATTTGTCATGAGACACTACACTGAAGCACTAAAACAAAGCGAAAATTATTATTTAGCCTTTCAGTCAAGTAATATCTATGGTGGATTGGCCATAGAACCCATGAATACAAAACTACAAAATAATTTTTCAGTCCTAATTTCAGAGTGACACTTCTGTGCACACACTTCAGATCTAAGGGGTAATCATTGCAGTCACAACTTTACCTTCCTCTGGCAGTTTGGAATATTACAGCTGGTGACAGCAGTGTATTAAAAGCCCTCAATTAGACATAGAAAATAATAAAAATGGGAAATAATAACACTGATAATACTACTTAGGACAATAATATTAATTATTTAGCCTTTTCCTTCTTTGCATAAGACACTGAGGAAGAACATAATGCCATAAGCAAACTTCCATAGGGGATGAGCTTTATGGTAGATCGTCTCTGTTGAGAGTAGCAAGCTTGGAGTAATACACAGGAATTAACTTACAAAAATGTATCATGTGTAAGGCTGTGACTTTAACTCTGATTTCAGTTTACAGCCTGAAACATCAGACTCTTCATTCTACTCTACAGTCTGCCACGTGCTAAATGTTTGCAATAAATATGTTTTAAAAGTGTTACAGAAGAGGGGGCAAAACACTGACTATTCCTCCTTATTCATGACTTGTTCCAGGCCAGGATCAGCTCAAATCTCAAATGTCTCTCTTTTTTTTAACAAACTGTTTAATTTCACTTTATTTGGATGCTTCAACAGCATTGGTTAGAGAACACTTAAAGCTTCATTCCAGTTGAGTATCAGTAAGATCAAACAGACCTAAGTCAGTGTTTTATTCCTGCTAGAATCATTCCTACACACAGGGCATGTAAAGGAAAGCAACCCTGTTTCAGAAGCATTTTATACCCAAATGACTGATATAATATATGTTTAATCATACAGGAACTGACCACTGCTTGATAGAAATCTTCCTGTCTCTCCCAGCACCAACAGAGCAATGCTAATTTGTACCAGATGCACATCTGGCCTGGCCTGAGTAAAGAAGCCATTGAGCTGGAAATTTAATATTTAAACCAGTAAAAACCTACAGAGTTCTATAATGAAATTAAATGTGGGTAAAGGATTAGGTACTACTTTGATTATCTACTAAAGAAGACTTCCTTTTGCAGCAAATAGAAAATCACTAATAATCAGAATCAGTATTTTTGCTGCTAATGCAGTGCCAGTTCCATTACACCCTAAATGTGTTCAGTGCTGAAGTGGGTGAGTGACAAGGCTAAGCGTGCTCAGACAAGTGACCCAGTTCCTGAGGTTTCTTCCCTGCTTTTCTACAAAAGCTGGACACAGAAATGGAGATGAACTTGGATACATCACAATGCCCTTCATAAGGCATAAACCCTGAACACTGGGGATGGTGAGGATAGAAATACTCACCACTAACCATATCAGGCTTTTCATGAATCAAGAGTTGTTCAAGATACTTTTGGGGCCAAGGCACGGGCTTAGCAAGTTCTCAAAGAGAAATAGCTTTTGCATCATGTGTTTCCTCTCTAACTCCCCAGAGTTGTGCTGCTTTTTCTTCCCCCCTCTGTTTCCTCCTTTTTAGCAGGATGTAAGAAGGGGGAAAGGATATGCTGGGGCTCAAATTAGAAGATTTTTCTTCTGTATTTATTGCTGTTTTTAAAAAGGGCGGGGCTAGTCCTGAGGACAGGTGATGGGTGTGCCCTTAAAGACAGAAGAGCTCCCTGTTGTCCTGGCTTTCCTAAGCAAACCTTGTTCTCCCTACCCTTACTGGAGTTTCTCTGGCTTTGCTCCTGATGGATCTGAGGGATCATAAGTTTTCAGATCTGGCAAAGACCTGAAGGAGATAAGCAGTGCAAAAGAAGATTAAGCTGCCCTGTGGTTTTTGTGTACCTTCCACCTGACATTCCAGAGACTGAATTCATTAGTCCAGTTTTCTCTGCTGCCAGGAAGTGTGACGGGAACAGGGAGGGACCACTTGAGTCTGTGCAACCCATGCCTCAGCTGAGGCTCAGCAAGGTGTTGTGGCTGCAAAGTCCTCCAGAGGACACAAGGAGGGCTGTTATATTTTAGACCACCAACTAAGTAATTAGCCCTAGATTTGATGAGGGATCTTGCAAGCACACATTCCTGTCAGTTGGTCCCTCCTGACCAGCTACCAGGGAGCATTCAACAGAGTAACTTCACAATACAACAAGCTATTTGTGAAAGTAAAAAAAAACAGTCTATGCCCTTATTTTATTAAGGTGCACTGTTGTCATGGAGGTCTGGGAAACTTATGGAAATATTCATGAAAAATGCCTTTCCTTTTGGGTGTTTTGAACAGTTGTTATTCCCTTGTGCCTGATCAGCATTCTAAGGCCCTTTTCAAATAAGTCCTAAATAGTTCGCCATAATGCCACAAAATCTACAACCCCAACCTGATAATCCTGATTCAGAAATTATGGAATTACCCTGATCATGGAAGATTTCTGTCAGGAAAAATAATAGAATACAAAGCAGATACAAAATTTAGAAACCAGAATTGACTCTGTGGACTATTTGGTTAATTTTTCATGGTATTTTCCCATGTTTTCATGCCTCATTAGTCCCATGACTATGGCATTAAATGTGTGCCCAAGGCCATAAGAGTGAGTAGGATATAATGAATCCAGGTCATGTCAGTGGAGAAGACTGGACAGGAAATCCATGTGAAATGTACCCAATTTAGCAGGATTTTCAACACCTTCTATTACTGAAAGCTATGAAAAAAAGCAATAAGTTACTATGAAGTTACATTCCAGCAGATTAAATATGCAAACTGGACTCTCTCTGCTCATACTCTTAGCAGATGCCAGACAAGGCACCATTTTCTGCATAATAATCGCTTTTATTTGCTATTTCCAGCTCTTTCTTTGCTCTTTAGTGAAACTTTTCCCCTTGGAAGATTTTTTCTTTAAAAAGGAAGGCAGTGAGAGTGGTCTTGCAATAGTGCACTGTACAGAGTCTTGGTAGCAAAGACCTTACACACAGGTGGGGTTTTTTTTGGTGTAGGAAATGGGCAAGAGGGCCAAAGGAGCAATGTGAGGGGTGAAGAAACCAGGGGAGAAAAAAAGGGAAGGAATATGAATTCATAAGAAAGCAGTTATGTGATAAAGTACAGTTAGTCAACTAAAACAGTTTATTCCTGGCTCTTTACCCAGGAATGTGACTTTTCCAATGATAACACAACATAGGCAGGAATGAGACCTTCATGAATGATGTTGCAGACAAATTATGGAAAAGAGATCAGATCCTTTGAATTTGGGGAGGGGGGTATGTTTTGACTTTGTGTGCTGAATGCTTGTCTTCCTATTCATGTCACTATGACTTTCATCAGTTCATGAAACCTTGTAATTGTATATAACCAAAAAGAGAACTAATTTATTCTCTGCACATCTCACAAGTTACAAGTAATCATAGCAAGAATTTTAATGTTCTATTTAAATTTGATGAAGTCAAAACCTATCAATGTTGCACCAATGAAAGCAGTGTGATCAAAAATAGCATCAATTATTTACATAAGCTCCAAAGAAACCCAGGTTTATATGGTGGTAATGTTTAAAAAAAGAAAAGTGCTGCCTCTAAAAGAAAACAAAGACTTGCTTGAGGAACTGAGAAAATGGTTCTCCACTTATCTGGATGTAATCCAAGGATCAGTACAGGACTTTGGAATAGCAAAGTTCTTGTGCATGTTCTATCTGTGAACTTGCTTCATTCACCTATTTCAAAGCATAATCCCTTAGGGAAGACAACATCATGTCCTGTTTTATTATCATATTGGTATAAATCACAAGTGATTCTTTGAAGAAAAAAAGCCACAAACATAAACATGGCATAAGGCATAAGGAGTATTTTGCTCTATATTCCACATTTACACAGCAGCTATACTGTAAACACAAGGTATGCAAGTTCACAATCCTCCAAAGCAAAGGCAAGACATCTGGTTTTAATTTTAGGTTTTCTCCACTTACATCTGGGAACTGTATCCTTTCAGGAACTATGGGTTAAATTGGAGGAGAAACGGGAGCAACTCGTTTTGGCAGTTTAAAACAGAGGTCACTGCTTTCAGGAATAGTTCCTTCCCACACGTTGAGACTTCTCCAGTGGGAATAGCTCACTAATGAAGTGAGGACAACTGGAGTAAGATGTCTTCCTACAGTGGAAAGTCAGAACAGTAAGGACTAGATACAAAAGACTTGTAACTGAATGCTTTGAAAGGACAAACATTTTGAAAGCCTGTTTCCAAAATACATCTGTAAAATAGCTTGTCATTTTCTTTTATTCACGAGGCTCAGGGCATTATGTTTTATGGTTGCTCAACTCCAGGCAGAAACATTGCCCTGCACAAAGACTGGCAGGTTTTGATTTGCAAAAGCAGAAACCACAAAGCCAGTGTGGACTGGATCTCCAGCATGGATCCACTAAAACAGTGCACTGCATCTCTGCAAATGGCAGCGGCAGTAAAATATGATACACATCTTCCCTCCTGATGCATTGAGATTGTACACAAAGTGATGCTCATGCCCAAAACTCAAAATATTCTGAAATACTTTTCAAAACCTCTGAGTAACTTTTCAGCTGCTAAAGACTTTTGCATCTGAATTACACTCTCTACTGCATTTGGCACAATCAGTACTGCTGTTTGAGTCCAGTTCCAGTGGAATGGAAAAGCTGTGGAAGAGCAAGTCTGGCAGAACCAGACACAGCAATAAGGCCACCATGGATGGGGGGAGCAGCCAGGACTGAGATTTCTGGACAAGAAAAAGCAGAACAAGTTTCCCTAAGAAATGGAAAAACAGCCAAAGAAAGATCTGTTAGCAGAGAGCAAAGCAGGTTCATCAGGACCCTTAGGAGCCCTATTTAAAAGAGCCTACCCTTGGGTTCTTCATTTTGTAGGTGGCTGTTTTTAATTGGAATGACAGACAAAAATCTAGTCCTATCACACAGATAGATTTGTATACATGGAAAGTATCTTCTGAGTTTCCTTTTCTTTTCCCCAGCAAGTTTGGGGTTTTGAGCTGTGCAAGATGGATGAATGAGGACATAGTCTTGTCTTTGGAGTTTACAGTGTCCAGATTAAACTAAAGATATTTTCCAAAAGCACGTGTTATGTATTTAAGAGGAGAAGTTCACCGTGGGGTGATAGAGATCAACATTTTTTTTTTCCTGGAAGAAGCTTTGTTTAGTTTCCATTAAGTAATGAGCTGCTAAAGGATTTGCTGCTACAAGAACCTGAAAAAAGACACCTTAAACACACTAAAGCAAAGTATTGTCCTGTGGGACAGTTCCATAGTACAAACTGGTGCCAGTAGGCATTCCATCACTGAAATATCAACTAGAAATAGCTAAACACTGAAGATTTGTTCCAGAAACATTCTTGAGAAAATTGTTTGCCTGAAATACATAATCATGCTTATTTTTTTACATTCCAGTGTTTTTACTGGTTTGGTAGCCTTGACAGGAGGCATGAATCACAAACTTATAAGCAGACAGCAATCTGCATTCCTTTTTGTGGAAAAGTCAGCCCCTAATGGTTTCTGCAAGACACAGCAAGGGAATATGCAACCTGAAGATTGTTTATTTGAGTTCCATTTACATAAAAATGAGAAAACATGATACTTCTACCTTCAGAGCTAGAATAAAAGCAGCGTCAAATCATGTTCTTAATTATTTTCTTAGCCAGGTATTAATTTTTTTTTAAATAAACAACTAGTTTTGCTGGAATACACTGGGAAGTATAACACTAGTGAGCAGGAGTGAGAGCAGAGAGGCAGTGCAGTCAGCTGAACTTCATACTGAGGATTTGTTGGTCAGCATACCACCCAGCCTTTCTAATTCAGAGAGCTGCTATTTGGTTCAACAAGATAACCAGTGTCAACCCATATAAAGATTTCCTGAGTGTTTGACATCAATTCAGTATCTGAGATGTTTGCTCAACTCAGTTCCTTGATATTGTTTCCCCTTCCTGACCGGATAGCCTTCCGGACTAAATTCGCTTCAAATAAACTCTGTCTCATCATTAAATTAATCTCAGCTTCAAGCCCAACCCTCACTTTCTGTGAGCGTATTGTCACAACAAGCAAATAAAAATGAGTGCAAGCATTTGCTGGAAGAAGGTTGGATATTTTCCTGTAATGCTGTTGGATTGCTCCGAACATCCGGTCTGCCGCAAACCACACCAGCAGTAAAAAAAGGGATAAACAATTGGCCAACACTTATCCACTTATTTAGAAACAGTTTCATGGTGAAGATTTGAGACTAAGACTTTGTACATGCCCTCAGCAGTCAGGCAGGCTGTGTGTTTTATCCAGCCACACAAGAAGTCTTATCTCATCTGTAGTTCCTACTTGTGAAAGTGACCTTGGCATGACACCAGGCAGAACCCCTCACACACCCACCTTTCTCTGAAACCAGCTCTCTGTGGGCCCCACAGCACTGGGTTTAGGCTTACAGGTATCTATGTGTGAACAGTACTGATAATCAATACATTTGCATAAGGATTTTCTAAGTGAGCACCAGGAAAATATGTTGAGAGGACAGAGGATCAAGTTCCACACATACTTAAACAGGTACAGTTCAGGTCACCCAACATCACTTCAAAATCTCTCTGTAGGACAAAAAGACAAGTATTACTTGCAAAAGGGTGAACAAGTGTTGTTTGCACAAAGTCTGGGACTCCTTCCCTTCTTGGCCCTCCTAAGTGCTTGACAGCTTGTAGGATTAAACCTGATATTCATATAGGAAAGAACCTGGAACTCAGATCCCTGTTCCTACTTTGAATTGGGGTAAGCAACTTAATCCTCCAGAGACAAAGTTTCAACATCTGTTAAAAAAGGTCTGAAAGTACAACTTTCCCCTACACAGAGCAATACAAAGTGAACTAGTTGACACCTAGAAAGGGTTTAGGGTTTCAGAAAACTAAGCCCTGTGGAAATGAAGGGTCCTCTGATCCCTTTTTAATGGAATATTTTGTCATCCAAAAGTGTCAATTTCCTTACAAGTCAAACTTGGTTGCACTGTTATTCCTTTATATCCTAAAAACAGACACCATAGGTTTTGCTCCCTGCATTTTTTACTTCAGCCAGGCAATTCTCATTCCCTCTGCTTGGAAAAAAGTTGAGTACAGTAATGGATCTGCTTTCAGACTGCAGAACACTCCAAGTTTTACACTTCACACTTCAGCTACTGCTGTAGAGAAAACACTGATGGTGTCAGCCATGAAAGGAAGTTCCGAGTCGTGAACTCCTGAGTGAGCTGCCTTTGTTTTCTGGACTCAACACGTGGGATGAATGTTCTAAATTCAGAATCAAAGCATTCCATATTTCTGAGTGCAAATATAAATTAAAAGTAAGAACTTATCAAATAGTTCAAGCCCTTGAACAAGAGCAGGACATCACAGCCCCATTCCACCATCCGCTCTGGACTGGCGCATTGCCATTTTATACACAGCAGGGCAAATATCAGATAAACGCCCTGAAGAAGTGCACTTCTTTCTCTTAAAAAATCACTTTGCATATTAAAACAAAGGTGTAACTAACAGGGGGCAAACCCAAGCACCAAATGCTAACTCCTGTAAATGTTCAGAACTCTGGATCCCAGCACTCCCACACTGAATTTGAGTTTACTGAATGCCTGAAGACTTCAGAGTGGATGAAATGCAGTCACCAAATGCTCAAAGTTTCTAGAACTCGAATACTTATCTGAATTGGAAGTATGTTGTGAGTTTCTCTTTGTACAGAAGAGACAATTTATGTTGTTGTATCTGAAACACACCAGTTAAACTATGCAGACTTTTAAAATGTGCAGGCTTACAGTAAGTACATCAAGAGCATTCAGATCAAAAGAATATTTGTTGATATTTTAATTCTATATGTTGAAGAAACAAAGCGATCCAAAATCTGTTATTTTTAATGTGTGCTTTCAAAGGGTCCTCTGTTTGCATTTCAAGCCAAATTTTTCAGAATTGTATTCTTGGGAAAAAAGGGGGAAAGTAAAACGATGACTCTTAGGTATTTAGCATTCATTAGTATTCTACCTGTAATACTGTGTTATGTGACAGCTGATCAGAAGTCAGTTAGGGGAAAAGGGTCTCAAATGTGAATGCAAAGCTGAATAATTATATTGCTCATTAAAATGGCAGGATATATCAACTTGGTGTTGTATTGGGATCTGTCCTGGGTCCAGTGCTATTCAGTATTTCCCCTGCTGACCCAAATGGCAGATCACAGAATGGGTTCACTAAGGATTAGAAACAAAGGAGATCTGGTATTTGCAGCTCTGGAATAGGATTCCATATAGTTGTGACAAACTGGAGATACAAATTAAAACCTTCCTTTATTTTTCCACTTCTACAAGCATAGGCACCCTGCTTGGGAATAATCCCCTGCCCAGAGCTCAGAGGAGGAAGAGCTGAGGAGGGAGAACTTCGGCTAGAGAAGGGAATAGAAGTGACATTTGTGAGTTAATGAGGACGTGCTGCTGCCAACACAGTGTCGCTCTGGAATGTGGATAACAAGGGAGTTTGTGGGGGAACCCTTTGGCTCTCCCCAGCACTGATAAGCCTTTAACTGGATTACTGTGTCTAGGGCAGGGACCACACTTCAAGAAATCACTGAAACAGTCAGAGACAGTCCCAAAGACAGCAATAAAAATGATACATTATCTATAAAATATGAATCATGATAAAATACTGAAAAAGTGGGATATTTAGCTGAAAAGACTGAGGGAAGGCATGATAACAGCCTTCCAGACACCTTACTTTATGGTTACTTTATGTGACTAGAGGAGTAACAGGGTAAGACTTGAGCAAGGTTCAGGGTACATCACCAGAAACATTTTATAATGAAAGGGCCATGAACAGCAGAAGGGTTTGACTGCGGGTTTGTGCATCCCTAGTGAAGATTGCAAGGCAGGCTGACAGTGTCTGCCAGGGGGAACCCAAAAGTTGTTGCTTTTGCCTTATATCAGGTGACCTCATATTCCTTCCAGACCTATGACCCCACAGTTGCTGTCTGCTCTTTATCTTGCTTAATTCAAAGCACTAAAGGTCCTGACATTCACCATGCTGTGAAATGCATTTTATTTCAATGAGCCCAGAATGTTTCTGCTTCTCTACCTCCTACTTTTAGTTTCTGAGGAAGGCAAAAGACAAATTATTACTGTTCTCATTTGACCCAATTGTTTTAATGAAACATTGGTTTCCGAGTGATGAAACTTCCAGGCTTAAGCCTCTGAGATGTGAACATTGTGGTCCTTACTCAGACATACAGTGAAGGTCAAGAAAAGCCAAACACAACCTCACTGTTTAAAGAAGGGTGTCAATATTTGGCAGCTTGATCAGAAAGCTCACTCTCTTGGACAGAGAGACTGAGCTGTATATATTTCATTCCAGCAGAGAGAAAACAGAAAATTAAATCCTGACATAAGTATCTCCGAAACACTGTTTGTTGTTTAATTTACAACTCCAAACAACTGGTACAGCTTGAACTGAAAGGACAGAAAAAATGCAAGTAACCACAGGAACTAAGAAATGCCAGCAAGACATTAATCTTTCTGGGGAGGGGACTAGAGAAGTTGGAGTGCAGGGAAAAACATTAATATTTTTCCAAACCAACCCAAGTGTTATATCAAAACTCCATCCTGCTCATTTGCAGGTATTATAGAGATTAGGTGTAAGGCATAAGTTGCAATTATAAGTCAAATTATGCCAGGCCAACAGGAGCATTGTTCAAGAAGTCATGCCAAATGGCATGCCAAGCACACAATGTGGAAAGAGGGCTTGCCAACAATTTTAATTTGTGAAAAATTGTCTCAGTGTTTTGTTTCACTTCGATAATAACTGCTTTGGAAAAAAAATACCAGCCAGTTCCATGGGGCCTGGCTGCAGTCCAGGTGTGACACAGTGATGAAGAGGGCCATTAATGAAAAATGCCAAGCTCTGAGTTTCATGTCATTAATATTTATGACACAGTGTGAAGAGTCTTATTTAAATGCCACTTGGTGTGTGGGTTGGGATAGAGGAAAAGAGGGATGGTAGGGGAAGAGAGTTACAGTATTTATGCTAAAGTGTCCAGGCATCTTGACAGGAACAAAGCCCTTTGCAGACATTGGGTAGCAATAATTAAGTCTGATGTTTGGAGAGTTACACTTCATGTGACCTCTGATTTTGGTGGCATAAAACTGTAAAAGCGACTGTTCTGTCTAGCTGCCAAGTGGAATGCACTTGGATGGGTACTTGAAAGCCAAATATCATTTTTAACCATCATCTATTATTTTGGGCAAACTGCCTGAAGTGGACTGAACCTCCAATGTTTATTGATGCCAGCCTGCTCCTCCTGAAAATACACAGCAGTTGCAGGCAGACAATGTGCTTTGTTCAACACGATGCTCCAACTCCTCCCAGTGCTGATATCCTGCTGTAACTGAACTCCTCTCTCTGCAGGTGGTGGGGAAGAAGCAGTGCTGCCACTGAGAGCTGCCCCAGAGCCTTCCCCGGCCACAGGAGGTGAGCAGGCACTTGAAAGGCAGGACCTGCACGGGGTTTGTGCCCTCCCCAGATGCAGCATTTGGGTTCCTCTGCAGTGAGGTCTGTCCTGGAGTGACAGTGCCCTGAGCTTGGTCATGTGGGTGCAGAGAGTCCCTCTCACACTTTGCCACGTTCACAGAAGGTTTGCATCGTCCTCCCTCTGCTTTTAATGCAAATCGTGTCCTTCCCCTGACACAAATAGTCTGTTTCACGTCAGAACTTCATTCCTACAAACCGCTGTGTTTTTTCAACTGCTGTTGTTATGTCAAGGAAGAAACGAAGTGCACTATACACATCATATTTTTCATGCAAGTGTCTGGCATGCATATTGCTTACATGGAAATAGAGCATTGTTTAAAAAAAAAAAAAAAAGAAGAATTTCGAGGGAGCTGGTATTAGATATCCAATTTTAAACAAGCAATTCCTTGGAGATTAATTTTTTTTCAAATTATGGTATTTCGTAGGCTACAAAGAAAAGTCTGCTGTTCAAAATGCAGAGAACCATCAGGTGAAATCAAATTTACAATTTTATAAAAAGGAATCCTCATAGTTGTAGCACTAAAATATAAAATGAAATATTACTGGAATTAACTGCTGCAAATTTGTTTTAATATGTGCTAGTGGAAACTTGGTCACATACTCGGTTACCCAGGAAGTGTATTAATTTGGAAGTTACTATCTCCTGTTTCTAATTCAGGGAAGGCCAAAGCTGAGGTTCAGGAGGAATCCAGGAACTTTCAGGGCAAGGATGAATTAATCCACAGGGCATTTTACTAAATTATTCCTTTGTAACTATATCTATCTACTTTGGATCTACTTTGCAGCAACATCCACAAGTTAGAACTGGGTGATTGTGCTTTGGACTACACAATCAGCCCTGAACTAAGAAAGAGGCTGGTTTCTCCCTGACTTCAAACTGAACATGGAGAAATTCCTTCTGATGAGTTGAAAAGGAATTCTAAGTAGTAGGATATTCCCTTTATATTCCTGTTGTGGCTCTCTACATCTGACTCTGACTTTTATATGCTTGCCAAGCCTCATCTCAGGCTCCATAAAATGCTACTTGATGTTTCAAAAGTAACTTCTTTTCAAGGAAAAAAACCACCAAAAAACCTGTTCAACAGATAATCCTGGGATGGCTGTGTTCAAGGGGCAGTAAGGATCCAGCCTGGCTGGAGGGGTCTCCTCTTCAGACACAGTTTCTTGACATTTGAATGATTTCCTGAAAAGAGGGAAAGGTCTTTGATTTCAGGCCTAGAGAGGGGCACTGGAGAGTGATCCCAAAGATGCTGAGCACCAGTTTCAATGGGTCTAATGATCAGGACATCTCAAAAGCAAGTGTTTAGGTGAAGAGTTCAGCAAATAAGGTTCCTGTCCCCTTGGAGCTGTGCATCCCCTCCTGGGAGGGACTGTGACCCCCCCAGCTGCCCTGGCCATTAATGGGAGCTGAGGGTGCTCAGTATTTGGCATAACTCAGCTATAAATGCATTACATGTAACTGCATGATCTCCAGGCTGAGGGAGCATCTGTCACCCATTAACAGCAAACACCATCTGCCTTTGTACCACCATATTCCTACCTCTTTGAACAAATGGAGCTCAAGTGACACTGGGCACTGCTCAAGAAAAAACAAAATGTCTTTATGTGCTACTTTGCCCTTTTGCAAATTTTGAACAGCTATAATGAAAGGCTTTGCCTACAAAGGCTTTCATTAGAATAATTTGCTACTTGTGCTTTCTCTGCTATAATTTCAGAATTATATAATTTTTCTCTAACCCACTCATGGAAGATACTCAAACTAGTTATGAAATAATTTACTCCCCCATTACTCCTGACCTTAGCCAGTAGTCTGGTCTTTTCAAGATACTATCAGGAGTCCTTCTTGATCTCTTCAGCTTCTGCCCAAAAGAAGAACGGTTGGTCTAGCCCTCTGCTTCTCTTTGCTGGTATTTGAACAAAGGAACTGCAAAGGCAGCACAGTAACAGGCCAAAAATCTTCTCTGCAAGACCAAAGTAGACCTCTGGAATTTCGCCAAAAGAAATTTACAGTTGAGTTGGTTTGAACACTTTGTACTGTTCATAATTTATAGGGACTCCTTATTAATATTTTTAATGTCTGGAGGAGAATTAAATTATACTTTACAGCACCGTGGAGTCAATTTTTAAAGATGTTCAAATTATCTGACTAGATAATTGTTCCTCTTCTGGCTTTTGACTATGACTGTTCCTTCTGTTACTCGATTAAACCACAGCAGAGCATGTGCCCTGGCCTGAAGTAGGAAATGGGTCTTTAGGAAGCTTTGGGAAAGCCATCATTTATCTCACTACTACGGTGTACTCTAAAGGCAGTTAATGGTAGCAATTGATGATGCACTTTCCAAATTTAGCCCTCGAGGGATTGATGTGCTGAGTGTCCCCAGAAGAGTACTTGACTGGAAAATCAAACTTAGGACTAGTGTAGGAAAGGATGCTCAAGCAGGCCAAATGAAGCAAATATAAACACAGTCCTGAGAGCTAAGAGGAAATCAGTGGAAAACTAGAACAGCTCATACTAACCTAGAGAGGCAAAAATATGTTTATTTGGAATCTTGGAATTCAAAGTCAATTTGTATCTGGTGCTTGGGTGAACTTTTCAGACAACAGTTTTACAATGTTTGTGACTTGCTACACAATTCATATGCTTTATTATAATTTATGGAAACAATCTCTCTGTTTCCCTAAATATGTTCAGAGGCAAGTTCTGTAGGTAGATTTTGTACATATTTGGCCAATTATATCCATGCACAAAGAATAAAGCATTTCATTTGAAATGCTGCAAGTTCACAGATGAAGTTACAGCTTTAAAGTGAGCAGCATCTCTAAAGCCCCCAAAGTCTTCACCCACACAGCAGAGTTCTGCACTTGCATCTCTGTTCTCACCAAAAAAACCAAAAAGTGACCTCTCAAGGTAACATTTAATATTATTTATGTCTTGAAATAGCACTTGAGAATCTGAGTGACTGTTCCCACTGTACTTAGAACTGCGCAATGTCTGTGATATGAGGCTGCTTTGGAGATTTAGGTTGTTAGCTCCTAACAGACTAGAGGTAGGAGGAGAAACAAGCTCTGAGAGATGAAATGTTACAGCTCTATTGACTTCCAGTCCAGCAAATTACATGACAGAACACGCCAGCTCTTAAACTGTCATGAAAACTGTAGCAGTCTCTGAAGTGAGACTCAGGTACTTGTGTGTCATTGTTGGAAACTCTCTCCTAAGTCCCTAAGACCCCCTTTGTATCTCCTTGCAAGCTGAAAATGAGAATTTGCGACAATTCCCCACGAGCACGCCTGGAATCACCTCCAGTATTTTGCTGCCATCAGAGGTAGCCTGGTGGCAGACACTGCAATGTTTTTCTTGTTTTATCTGCACCACAAGCTGCAGTACAGCACACACATAATTGAGCTGGTCCTGACCACACTGCCTCAGCTGCTGCAAACAGGATCCCTATTAGTGCTGACATTAGTGCAGGCTGATTTGTCTCACTCTCCCTCCATGGTATTACTGCCATGCTTCTCAGAATGCCTTCTCAGCCTTAAATTAAATTGCAAATTATAATGTAAATTAAATTGTTCCTTTTTTTTTGTTGTTGTTTTGTTTTCTGGCTATCTTTGGTTTCAAGAAGGGCGTGCTTCCCAAACAAACAGTACCATAAGGCTCTGGGAAATAAGACACAGGGAGAAGCCACTGGTTTTCTTTTGGCTGAAAATCTACTGGATGAATAGGTTTCTGTCATGACCATATTTCCAGAATACCATCTCCTTACATATGTTGGCATAATTCACAGGTAGTTAAGCCCTTAAAAACAGATATTTCAACATAATCCAGGTTACTTTAAGTATTACCAAGAGTAGTTTGATCTGCCTTTTTTTTTTCTCTCTAAATGAACAGTGTTCAGAATGAATTTCATGAACAGTTTCATCATCAAATTTTAGGGATCAGTAACCTCTGCTGGAGGATGGGCAAGTCTTGATGAGAAACTTGAACTGATCTGCACTGGGGGGCATTAACCTCATAGCTGGAGCCTGAGCAGGCCCCAGCTCAGCAGCCTCTCTAAGCATTGGCTGACAGAATCAAGTCCTGCAAGTCGGTGCCACATGGAGCTTTACAGTGGGTGTTTCCTCCTAAAAAGAATTTTTTTTTTTTTCTGAAAGCTTTTTCTGGTTAAGTTCCTGGAAAGAATTACAGCTTTTTTCCTTTCCACAGAAGACAAGTTCCAAAGGGACAGCTTCATTCTTGCAGTGGTGAAAGGAACTCAAACTTCCCCAATAACTGAGTACTTTTTGGTAGTGTGTGAAAACTTCTGAGATACAGATGCAGTCATAGGTTCTCCAGTCTGGTTGGATAAAAGATAAAAGACAAGGAGTCTTCCAGATATCACACAGGCAGTAGCATCTACTCACTGGTGATGAAATATCAACCTCTCTTTCCCTGCTGTTTATAACGGATACAGACCAGCTCTCTTTCTTTCTCTGATGGCCCTTATGCCCTTTTACACTTAAATTACAAAAGGAACAGAATTATTTTGTGTACAAGCCATTAGGGGGATGATAGACTTTTAATTGTGCTTGCTGGGAATGCCAAAGCAGGCAGTGCAATCTTTCCTACCTCAACAATAAGAATAAACCCTTGTTGGACAGTTTGCCGATTATGGGATCATCTCTTAGAAAAGATAAACTGGCAACTTTCTCCCCTTCCAGTCACAGACCTAATTCCATACATCAAATGAGAATACATGCAAAAATAATGATTCAAAAGCAGAGATCAGTGTAGTGTAGAAGGCAAGCAAAATGCAACCTGTGACAAAGTAGATCCCAGATCTTTACAGTGCACGTTCTGGCCAAGTTCCTTTGGATGACATTGGCAGGTTGGTGTTTCAAGTCCATGTTCAGAGCACTGTGAATATTTGGTGTGAATTGGCATCTTTCTCAGTAATACTGTGACATCATCTATCAGCTCTTATTTCTCATATATAACCATTTTTATAAGTGTTAAGGAAGGAAAGCTCACAATGCCTTTGGAAATCAAAATATGGCTTGCAGCTGGAGTAACCTGAGACAAAGATAACTAAATAATTTAAATTATTGCTCATGTTGAATTATGAACTGCTTTAGTCAGGGACCATTTTTTATTTATTTATGTCCAGGAATAAATTAATAACTAGTTATAACAAATAGCTGTAACAAAAATAATCCTATTTGGTAGAAATAGAGATAAGGAGTTCTGACTGTTTGCTGTACCAAGTCAGTAGAATTATCCAATTAGAAAAAACTGGCAGAAAGTCAGAAGGAATCCTAACTAAACCCTACTTGTGTATGGGAAGAATCCCACTGCTGGAAAGCCTGCCTATGCAGCTACAGGACTCAGTGACTGCAGTGCCCTATCAGAGAGGAACAGCCACAAAATATCAAAGGCTGTTTGTCCTCTCCCAACTCCCTGCCTGTTGTTTTTTCTCAAAACATGGGTCCATCTGCGCCTTCCCAAACCGCGGCCGTGCGGTGACATCTGCGTCGCTTTGCAAAGAGCATCTGTGTTTGCTCCTAACGGGAAGTGGGAACTGCCAAGAAATCATTGTCGAGACCCTTTGTTGTTTTCCTTTCTGTACCTGTTATTTCTGAGCAAAAAACGGCCTGACTCTCCGCTCCTTACCAATGTGAATCGGATTGAAGCTCACAGAGTTATGGAGAAAAAGGCTCTTTAGGCATCAGAAGAAATAGTCTTGATTCCAGAGGATATCTGTGCGCTCCATCTGATCATACAGATAAGCGATACCTACACAGGACCCTCAGGACATCGCTGCACTTCCTGTGTGGCAGCAAAGTTCAGAGGCTGATCTGGCTCCTGCTCCAGGTTAGTCAGAGATATTCAGACTGAAGGACAGTTCTAAGTATTCCCACGGGAGCACTGGAGACAAGAGACAAGACCATTTCTGCAAACTGCTGTGGGACACATGCAGTGAAAATGTAATTTTAGAAAAAAAATGAATCTGGGGGTGTAAGGAAAATTGTAACAGCTTTTAAAGCAAAATTACCAAGGTGAAATAACACATTGCCATCATTCAGATTTGGTGCCTCCTCTAAGTTCTGACAGAAATACCATTTCAGGTGCAGATCTCCCAGAGGACAAAATTCATCATCAACAAGCTTCTATTTTGAGTCATTCAAAACAGGGTAAAGAGGAGAATTTGACCCACTGCATAAAGAGTGACTGTGCTCCTCAAATGTAATTAGTTTTGGAGTAGTGATGAGAATGGCATGGTGAAGAAAACAGCAAGGATGAATCCAGGCACCACTGCAGCCATTCCTGATCCTGAGCCTGGGATGGTTCTACTGCATTCTGCACTTGGGGAGCTTAGTGACAGGCATGAATCTATGCATCATATCCTGTCCTGTTCTCAGAAATATCAAACAATGAGCCACTCCTTGCCATAAAATAACTGTCTTTCATAATTTTGCCCTGTTTTTTCATATTATGATTAATGCATTTCAGAGCAGCCAGTAAGTACAAAATATGTTGTTTCAACTCTGTAAAAGATGTTGGATTTCTCCTCAGGAAAATCAAGCTATGCAATGACAACACTGATCATTAGCAACACAAGATCAGCCATGCAGTACAATTCCTGACTTGTCCCTTTTGTGGCAGGAGAATTATTTTGATAATTGGGATGATAAATTCTGGAAATAAATTAAAATCTTTTATCCAAACTTTTCAGATGTATTCTCCAAAAACACCAACAGTTCTTCATTAATTTCCCTTTTTCTTTGGAGACTGCATTTGGAAGTTGCAGCTCATCCTTAACTAATAAAAGTTTACTTACACACAAGGGAATTGTAGCATGAAATGTTCAAAATGACGAGATGAGAATAAAAAAGTAAACAAAATTTAAATTTTTCAGCTTCTCAAGACCAAATTATCCTTTCAATTACATACTGAAAATCTGCTTTACATTCCCCAAGGTAAGAACTCCTGGCTCAATTACCAGAAATACAGACTTACAGGAATAGAGTTTAATTTCATAAATATCGGTGCTATCTACAGAAACTTCCAGATTGGTAAGAAAAGCCACGTTTTTATCCATCAAATTCAAACCTGTAAAACCTTGGGTAGTAGTGGCATTATGCAGAGCTGGAACTAATCAAAGACAGCTATCTGGTTGAAAGAAACCATCTTCCTACAGGAGTATCCTTGGTGTTCACAAGACTTTAAAAGTCTTAAAAATCACATTCCCAAAGTACCAGAAAGTTATGGAAAGGGATAGATTCCCTCTGAGAGAGTCCTGTCTCTGGACACTGCCAGCTTTTTCTCCCAGACAGGATTACCCTGTGGGACTCCTGTGAACTTTTTTTGACGGGCCTCAATTTTTGCTTCAGAATGGCTCAGACTATTCTGAGCTGCAGGTATTTTGAAAACAGAATTAAGTTTCCATACAAGGTTAAAAATACTCCCTGAGCCCTCTCACATCAGAGAGCAGGAGCTGGACGTTACCATGCTATCAATACAGTCAGTATATTTTTCAGGAACAAAATACAAACACTGAGTTAGAACACTTAATATAAGTTTGCTAAGTACTTTTGCTTCCTTTCTTGGTCATGGTTATGAGAAAGTGTTTGTTTAAATGGGGAGGAAAATGGATAGATTCCCCAGACTTCCCTCCTTTGCCAGCAAATACAGCGCTCACCATACTTTGCATAACGTGGTGAAAAGGGAAAAATTAGATTATCTTGTTAAAATACTTGTTGTCCATCACAAGGTTGTTTTTCACTTTCCCTATAAATGTACACTTAGGGCCACCTCAGTTTGTCTGCATTTCTGTAGGGTCTTAGGAATAATGGGAAAGGTCTTTGATCTAAATTCTGCACTCTCCTGTCCTGGCAACAATCCTGAGCAACTTTCCTACCACTCTGAGAGCAATGCTGAGGAGGATCAGGGACATGGCAGTATTCTGTGGAACTGCCCCAGGGGAAAAGCTGCAGATGTGGAAGCTGAGTCAGCCACAGCAGCTTTGTGATGTTGAGAAGAAGAGGAGGCCACTCCAGCCTCACGCTTCGTCTGGCTGCTGAGCTGCCCGGCAGCAGAGATGGGATAGGGAAGGAGAGGCTGCAGGGAAGAGCAGAGAACGAGTCAAACCACAACTAGCAGGAGAACACACATGTCAGCAAACAGCATGGATGTGCTGCCTCAAGCCTCCCTCTTCCAGAGAAGTCCTCCAGCCCACCAGAGCCACAAGACCCCACTTGCAGGTGGCTTGGCAGCCTGCGAGCAGAGAGGGGTTCATTCCTGTTGCTTCCCAGCTGACAGAGCAAAGTCATCACCACTTTCACCACTGGCAAACTGCAGGAGCCTGAGGGGATGTGAACAGGCAGAGACTCATGGAGGACAAGGAAATCTAAGTCCCAGGGAGAAAATCCCTGGAAGGCTCCTGGAAGAGCGATCCGTGCACCGTATTCTGAGGATAAGGATCTCGGCCCCAGCACTGGCAGGTCAGTGCCTTTCCAAGCACATCCAAACATACAAATAGAGCAGAAAGGGCTTATTTCCTTAATTTCTGGGATATATAACTTTCAAGAAGGAATTTTTATCCAGTGTGCATATATCATGTCCTACCAGATGCACAGAGATGGACTCTGCAGAGATAAAGACAACAGCATTAATGATGCATTAACTTCCTATTCCTTTTCAATGAATTCCGGCCTCATCCCTGTGTGTCAAACATCTGTGGATGATTCTGCCAAGACTCTGGAAGCCAGCTAGGAGCTCCCAGGCACAAAGGAAAGCACCTGTGCTCTGGGTAGCACAGCTGGATGAACAGCAAATGGATGAGAGGGTCTCTCAGAGAGGCCATGGCACACTTCAAAAGCATTTTTCTCCTCTCACTCCCCTGCTTTAATGCACTGCTCATATTGCTTCAGTTACTTCTCTTCTTTAATCTGATAAACATTAATAAAAGAGCAAGTTCTCCTCCCAGAACTGATTGCTTTTTAATCATTTCTTTAGGCAGTGAGTTTACAGTCTGCTCCTTTGCCAGGGTCAGACAGCTCAGATTGCACAGCCACCTTCCTGCACTGGCACGCAGGGATTTAGGGAGAAAGTTGCTATTCTACTTCATAGCCAGTGAAACTCAACAAGGCCTGCAGCACAACCAGCTCTCTTGTAATGTCCTGTCCTGAAGGGAACATTGATGTTGATTACTCAAATGTTTTTACCTTTAATGGCTCTCTTCACATTGCTCCATTTCATTGTGTTGAGCTTAGCTCACTGACTAATCTGCTCTGCTGAGGAATAAAATATTGGTTGTCTTTTTCTCATTTTTGGAAGAAAAACAGGTCGAGTGGAATTCAAATTGCCCTTTTTGTCAACAAGAAAGAACATAAATATTAAGAAAGATTTTCTCATCCTTTTGAAGGCCTTCTCTGTTTACAGCTCTTTATATCTGAGCTTTGTGAACATCTGTGTGGGCAAAGCTGAGTTGGCATGAACAGTAGAATTCTGGGCCTGTAACAGAGGTGTGCCATCTCCAAATTAGATTCTTGATTAAGTAAACCACATTTTTACAGGCTTAGAGTTGCCTTTTAAAGGTCAAGACCTTCATCCAGAGAACAGAAACACCCTGTACAAAACACAAAGGCCTGGTCCATGTCCCAAGGACCTTTGCAAAGCAGCACACAGTGAGATCAAAAGGGGAGCAACAAAGCAGAACCACCAGTGAGAGGGATCAGATAATGATGGTTCTGTTCCTACTGACTGGTGTTTCTAAGTGCTATGAAAGGAGAGTTTTCTGAAGGAGATTTGGACAGCAGAGGATATTGTGCTGTTGCACTGGAGAATAAGGTATTTTCAAGTGCTGGTGATGATAAGAGCAGAATGAAATGGGATATTGGTGCAGTGTGGTGAGAGCACTACAGATGCCAGAAAAGAACGTCACTCTCCATCTGGAAGCTGGAGGGTATTTATAGGGTGATGGTCAATATGCAGAGCGATATTTCTCTGATTCCTTGCAAAAAGAAACTAAATTTAGGAGGGCAAGTGAAAGTTGGGCTGTGTCCACACTGTTCTTTGAAGTAGTGGGTAGGACACGTTTAAGCTCAGCCTTGGCAGAGAAAAGGAAGCAAGAGGGCAGACAGAGTCCAGTCTGAAGCAGGAGGACTGTTTGCTCTGGGAACAACAGAATAGATGAAGTTGCATTTTTTCTTTATGTGTTTTGTGGCTGACAGGTTTTTAACTGAATCACAGTAACACTGCAGGTACTGAGGAACCCACACAGGAGACTCCTCACTGTCTAACACCTACCTGGGACTTTAGAGAGCTGCAGATGAAGCTCCAGCAGCAGCAGCAGCAGCAAGATGCAGAGCTCTGTGCTGCCTAGGAACTGTCCCCTCCTGAGATGGTCACTGACACCCAGACTCCTGAGGGGGGCATGGGCACTGCATCTCTTTTCAACAGGGCTCTTATTTTCTGCAGATGCTCACAGTATTTTGTCATCTTTATGTTTCCACTGGATTTGCATCATGATTGCTGGTGAATTTGAATGGCCCTAGAGTTAAAGGAACTGAAAGATACTCAAAGACACGGATAAAGAAAAAAAATTTGAAAGATTTCACTGGGGTTTTTTTGTTGTTGTTTTTTTTTTTTTTAATTAACTGGCAGTAAGAGCTTCAGAAATTATTTTATATTACTATTCATGAGCTATGAGCTACCATTCTACTCAGAAACAGCAAGAATCCTGGGGGAATTAAAAAAAAAAAAAAAAGAAAAAGAAAAAAAAAGAAGTTCTGTTTTTGAATGAGGGGGGCTGTTTCAATCCAAAGCTTTGCCACTGAGACATGCAGTGACCAATCTGTCCCAACGCTTGGAGCCACCTGCAATGCAGAGCAGCTGGAACCTGCAGGGACCCCTGAAGCAAGGAAGGGCTGTTAGCACATGGAAACAATAGCACTGGGCATTTTTCAGCTCAGTGCTCAGCTGGGCTCTGTCTGAGGTAAAATCTACATTCTAATTTTTTATGTCTGGAAAGCACTTGGGAGAACTTGCAGCATTCACTTTCAGTTTTACTGACTACTTATATTTATATTTATTTTCTTTGCTTATTAGTAACTATCAACACTATACAATTCAAATTGCTGTTCCTTTTGTTTCTATAAGTGCTTCTATAGGTTTCTATAGGTGTCCTTTTGTTTCTATCCTTTTTTGTTATACATTGGCCATCTTAAATAATTCATACTATAGCAATTGAATTATGAGATTACAGTAATGCCAAAAACGTTTTACCTCGTTATAATAAACTCCATGCCATCAGTTACAGTGAATATTAGTCCATATAAAATTAACATCTTTCAACCTCATTAAAAACTCAAAACCATCAAGAAGACTGATTTGTTTTGTGGGTTTTGGTTTTTTTCCTTTTGCTAGTTTTCCTTCCATACAACTCTGTATTCTCTTACCTCCCCAAAGTATTTTTAAGTAGTAAAACAGGGTCAGACTTTGATTCCCACATAGAGATCAAGAAATTAACAGTCAGTCACTAAGCACCTAAAATATTTTGCCCAAGACAGAAATGCTGAAAGGATAAATCAATCAACATATAAAAGACAAACATCAGACTGATAGAAGACAGAAATTTATCAAAAGAACCTTTCTGATCAATTATCAATAACATGTCTGATTTCCTTTACATGGAAAGAACCTACAGTGGCAAATACATCCTGATTTACCCTGGGTTCTCAGGACCTTAAAGTAGGAACACAGAAAAAGATATGATTTAGGGGGTCTGAAGTAGCTGTTTTCCTGCACAAATCCAATCCTGTTAATACAAATGTAATCAATGTTTTTCTTCACAAAACCCACAAGTCAGCTGTCAAAGATAAAATAGATTTTGGCAATTATAATCAAATGCACACACTGCAAATTCAGATATTGCAGTATAAATGATTCTGAAGTCTGTATAATTGTCTGTGCTTTTACCTGTTAATATCACTTTACTGGCAGTGTTTATTGTATGCTCAAGGGAGCACAAAATTCTTACTAAACACAGGAAGTCCTTCTTCTAGACCATTACCAAAGGAAAACAAACTGGCAGATAAAGACCATGTACCACACACACAGAATCATCCTTTTCTGTCCATTCTGTGCCACTTCTCATTTCCTCAGGGGTGCTCGTATTGTTATTTGAGCCACGAGAACACCACACAAACTTGTTTATGAATAAGCATGTTCCTCAGGAAATAAATTAAAATAAACTCAATAACACCAAATAAAAGTTAAATGTTTTTTCTTGGTAGTTTCTAAAAAGACACCAGACTTGGCAGCCAGAAAGCAGGAATGTCAGGCACAGCTGGTAGCTCACAAGCAGCTGGAAGGAGTCTTAGGCTCATCCAGAGTCTCCCTAAAATTGCTCTTCCATACTCAGTGATTTAGAAGTCTAAACATTATACTAAAACCGAGTGACTCACTTGATGCAATTTGAGCTATGATGGAAACTTTTTTTACAGCTTAAGTCAAATGACATAAACCTTCCACTTTGTTGTAGTACAGGAGCAGTGACAACCACTGCTGTTTTCACCCATCTAGTGGAGGGGGGACACTGATTAATAGAAAAGCTGATGAGTGACACAAATTATATTTGGATGCCAACAACAATGGGTTTACTCTGTCCTTTGCATTGCTTTCCAGCAGCATGTGCAGCCCCAGCTATGTTAAATGCTGCAGGGACACGTGGCCATGGACAGCTCCTGCCCCAGAGACCCAACGAGGTGCAACCTGCCAGTGAGGAAATGTAAGTAGCAGTTTCAGATATGGGGCACCAGGTGTGAAAAGATATCTATCCACCATAATTTGGACCCAGTAGCCCTTGGAATACTCGCTAATTTTCCAGGAAATTCAGCTACACAGGATGATGCTGACTGCAAGCTCTTTGATGGGGGAGTCTAAAGACCTATTTCACTGATTTGCTCTAATAGTTTTCTTCTTTTATTTATCAGACAGAAACTAGTTAGTAAGTATCAGAAAGTTTTGAAAGCTCCAGGCACTCTGCTGGAGCACTCTGCTCCAGCTCCTCTGCATCAGGTTGCTGCTGATTTGGGATCAGCAATGGTACATTGGGAACACCCTCACTCAAACTCCCTTGGCCTAACAAATGTCTACATCACAGATGTCTTGAGGGACAGGCGTGAAAACTGAAGGAGAAAATGGAGAGATCCAGAGTATGCCACACTCCTCCAAAAAAACCCAAATGGGATCCAGAAGTAGACACATACTCGGGTTCAACAATCTCTTTTCAGTCTGATTGTTCTCATACATTTTGTTCTTGAGTACCATTAAAATGCCAGGCAAACCCAATATATTCATTTAGCAGTGCTACAGTCAGCCTTAGCTAAAACTAATCTCTTAGACATTTTCCTGGCTTGTTCAGAACAGTGAAGATTTTGTGGTTATACTTTTAGTTTATAATATCAATGTTATACATAAGTAACCTCTCTACTGACTTTGTTTACTGCTCAATGTTTTGGTTGATCTCTCACAATCACAGATTAACGCTATTCTTCATTATCAGAAGATGCCTGTGCATTCCTAAAGTGCTCCCAAAGCAAGCTTTATGCTCACTGTGTAATACTTCAGCAATATATTCTGAGTTTATTTCTAAGCCCCTCACTGGGCTGTGTACAGATCTCCATTCCACCCCTCCACTCTCAGAAATTAAAACAAAATGTGAATATTTGGTGACATACCCACCCAAACTGGAGATATATGCGTGGTACAGCTTCCAGTACACAGAAATCCCAACTCCAGCTGTGGTCTTTAAAAAGCACAGTGACAATTTTCATTCATAATTATTTTTGCAGAGCCAGTGCTGCACATGGAATGCCAATGATGGTTGTTCTCAGGAGTAAATCAGGTCACAGTTTTACTGAAGAATGAAACCTCCTAATGGGTCAAAAAGAGTTAACAGTACAAGCTGGGTCAAAGGAGCACCCATCTTCCACATAGATCAATAGGGAATGTTCAACAGTTTAATTATTTTGGCGTCTGGAGAAGATCAGATCCTTTAATACTCTGAATATTTCGTAGTGATAGTAACAAACAGTGCTAGAAAGCTTAACCAGATCAGCACCACTAAAATATTCTTCATGGGATCTACTGAAGCAGCAATTAGTATGTTCACTACTAAGATTCCAAAATATCAATAAGTAAAATATTACCAGTTTAACAAGTATTAACCCTAGGCCTCAACAAGATAAAATTAAAAAGAACCAAACTAAGAAAAACATGTCTTGAAATTCCACGTAAGATCCTGAAGACAGAGGAGAAGCAAGCATTGTTCTATTATTTAATAAGGAAATTGCAGATAATTTTGCCTGACATCAACGTCAGGGAAACTGATGGAAAGGCTGGTACAGGAAGAAATCAGTGTACAATTAAAGGATGATAGTACAATTAACGCCAGTCAACAGAGAAAATTAGTTTTGTCAGGAAAAAGAAAAAACTCTTCCTATTTTCCCATGAGACTATGAATTAGTTTGATAAAATAAACTCCTGCAAGATTTCTGTAGAGCTCTGGCTCACAACTCTACAGGGTTTTGATAAAAACCTCAGCAATGTATAATATCAGTCTGGACAATACTAAATAGACCCAAACTATTCTGAATGATCTGAAGAAAAATACAAAATCATTCCTGGAAAAATCTGCAAAATACAAAAAATGTTATAGACATATAAATAAAAGGAAGGGCAGGGCCTTAATATAGACTTACTAAGATCACTGGTCTGGCCTATATTTTAACATAGAGAAATCTAAGTTGTTCATCAAAAGAACAGAGAAAACCAATCTCCTTTCCAGCACAGAAAATGATCTTGTGAAAAACAGTTACTGTGAAAAGAAACAGTACCAGCAGACTCAAGCAAACACACATTGTCAAAGTGTAGGCAAAATTATTCTGATTGCCCAAGATGGATTAAACCATGACATAGAAGTTGTTGGTGCTTCTACACATCTTCGTGGCTTCAGAAAGATCATTACTGGGGAAATGTGATGACAAAACATCTCCAGAAAACCGAGGGCTTTACTGAGAGAAACACTACCAGTAATTTGTGATGGTAGAGAGCCTTCAGAAACTCAGTTTTTAGGTTAAGGGGTGAGAAGTTTAACAGGGAATTGTGATGTGTGAGTACAGAAATGGAGAGTGGATGGCTTTTGAATCTGTTGGAGAAAAAGCATAATAGGTTCCATACATGCTACTGAAGGCAGAGATACAAAGGAGAGCCAGCAGGAATGTCCATCAGCAAGGAACACTGTGAGCAACATACTCAGGGACACCTTGGATTTGAATGCCTATATAAAAACAACAGTCCTTGTAAAACCTTGTATTAGTGCTAAACTGCTGGCTGAGGTTCTGTGGCCTTAAATCAGAAAAAAGATTAGATGATCATAAAAGTATGCATTTCAAGAAAATGCAGTCAGGCAGGGGTAAACAGGTGCTCAGGGAACACCTGAGTACATGGCAAGTATTTAAGAAAGGGAACAGAGAACACAGATGGTGACCACAAGTCAACAACATCAGGCTATTGTCCAGGCACATTCAAGGGTTGACTGTATTAGCAGGAATAGAACCTGTAAGGTATCCAAAATATCCCTTCCCCTCCATTTAGTACTGATATGTATTCAGCTGGATTACTTGATCCTACATAGTGAGACATTGCAGGAATGGTAGACAACCTAGGAAACGTCAAAAGGGGGAAAAAAGGATCAGGCTGGAAAACATAACAGTCAGGGAGGAACTGAAAGATGTATCACTACTTAGCTTGAAGAAAAGAGGGCTGAGAGAGACTTGGGAATGGTGTTCCAACTTATCCCAGGACTTCGAATAGAAATTGGAAAAGGTTAAAATTTGAGCATACTGGTTGGTTGGCATATCAAATGCTAATGTGTCAAACTCAAACCCTAAATGACATTTTTCAGGAGACAGAGTTAGACAGCACTTCCCAGACCTGGTCTGTGTCTCACAACCACCTCTGAGAAACTGCTGCTTTCCTGGGTTAACAATAATTCCTCACAGTACTTTGATTGACGCAAGTGCTCAATCACATTCCCATCAAAATAGGAGGAAGCTCCTATTTTACATGGCTTCCTGCAGGACATATGCACTGTTAGCCCGGAGGGGGAAGGCAGGTTATGCAATGAGTGAGTAGCTCTGCATAGCCGTGTTTATTTGGGAAGCATTTCCAGCAATTATTTGGAAAGGACTGAAAGAACAGACTGATAAGACATTCTCATGAGTTAGTATTTTCATCACTAAATAACAATTAGATTTTCAATTAATTGGATTTTGGTTGTTGTTTCACTCTCTTGATGCAACTTATATCACAGAAGGGAAATGGAAACTTGTTTTACTAGTACTGGGATTGTTTACTGCATGTATGTGTATGTGTGGAAGTGCTGGCTTATAAAGAAAAGGAATACTTTCCCCTGTTTTATCATATTCTGCCCTCACTGTCAATAAAGTACAGCCCTTAACTTGATTTAGGAACCAGAATGGACCAACTGTTTTCCAGATTTAAGGGATGGTAGAAAGACATCCAATTCCCTCTTCCTAGCAAAGCTAAATGCTGCTCCAATTCATCTAATGAGTAAGTCAGACAAGTTAACTATGGTGCCATGTGAAACCTTATTTTCTTCTCTTTTAAAGAGAAATTATACAGAATTATATTACTTTCAAATAAGTTTAAATACAGTTCTTTGAGCATAAAATATCACATAAATACCTATCTGACTACATTCTTCAGTATTTGTTCTTACTAATGATCATGAGCAAGCAGAATTTCTAATTTATGTGCCTTGGGCACACAAAAAACCCCCCACTTTCTTATCTCTTCCCATGGCAGTATTTGTGAAACATCAAATGGAAGACTTCAGCTGAAAAGCTTTTCCCTCAACCAGTCCTGCTGTAGCATGGCCTACTGATGGTAAAGCATCTTGGCTTCAACACTGAGCTGTCAAGCTGCTTCTAAACTTGAAGTGGGCATTTTTTATTTGTATGTCAACCCCTCTTCAGGCTTATAGCTACTCTCCACCAATTCTGTCCTCTGAGTTGTGGAAACAAACTGGAAAGCTGGGCGAGAGCTAAGATACACGAAGCTTATGTAGAGCACTTTGGAAGCCAAAATTACAGAAGACTTTTTCCACTTTTACCATTCATTCTTTGTTATGCTTGGCCTTCGTCCCCTCCTGTCACCTTAAAATTGAAAACAGCATGTTCATTATTATTCATGGAAATTCATCGGATACATAGAAAGTATCCCCTTCTCCCCCCCCAAGCTGTTCCATTTTTATTTCTTTTGGGAAAGACTGTGCTATTCTTTGCTTGGGTAGCAATCCTTCGAACTGCTGTTCTGCCACTGAATTCACAGCAAGATAATCATTTGCATTGGCTTTACTGATTCTTATCTGTAGGCAAACAACAGCCCCAGCACCCCCGGATCCCAGTTCCTTGTGGTATGAGGTACAGGGATTCTGTACCTGTCTCAGCCAGCCTGGTATTTAATATTTTATGTTTACAGTGCTCAGCAAAACCTCTGTTCTTGACTGTGGCTTACTGGATGTTACTACAGTATAAATGCTTATTTCTATTAGTGCTACTCCTAATTACATGAAATGAGATGCTATGTATTGCAGTTGACATAATTTCATTGACCATTACCTTGTTATTCTCCTACGAGACAGAGAGAAAATCCTGTCTTAGATTTTAAATACCAGTAATTAAATTATATATTTGTATTTGTCCTTTTGCAAACAAACTCCTTCTGTCTCTTGAAAGAAAAGACATTTCCATGGCTTTGGTTCCCCTAAATTTTTCTGTCCAGATCACCTCTGATGATTCTGCAATTTGTTTTTGGGATAGGAGTAGTACTGTGATCAATATTCCATACAGGACCATTCAGGGAATAGCATTTCAGACATTTACAAAATCTGCACTATAGAATTGTATGTTTTACATTGCTATTACATTTTAGCATTCTAAAATAGTGTTATTTTCCAAAAGATTTGCCTAGCTTAAGGGCTTCTGTCTCCTCAAACCCTTTCGCCCAAAATGAAATGGTTAATGTAGAAATCTATGAGTTACAAGGCAGGTTTATTTTCTTTTATTTCTAACATACTACTCTTTCCAGGTTTTGACACTAAACATCTGCTTCATTCACTGCTATATTGTCTGTCTATGCAGTTTGCTTGGTAATACTGTATTTCCCTGCTGAAAGATTTGTCTTTGCCTTGAGCAGCAGCTTGACTCATGCAGTGTGTAACTGGCTTATGCTTTACATTTGCTCTGTGGTCACCGTGCACATTATTTGTTGAGAGATCCTCTTTAGAACAATGTTCATGTAAAACTTCCCTTTCTGTGTGCCTCGTATTTCACACAAACTCTTATAGCCAAAAGACACACGTGTCCAAGTGAGTGTTATGCACAGATGTGACATAAAGACACAGAAGAGAAAACTTTTCCCCTGAGCTCATGGACAGGCTCTTAATCCCTTTGCCAGAAAGTTCCTGTTGATACCTCTTTCCAGGCTGCAGAATCTCACCTCTCTATAAGTCTATATATGCCTGAGAGGGGGTTAAGAGCAGCATAAAACATTTTATATGATATGTTATCTTATCTTCAAAGACATTGCATATGAGGACCCAGGAAGCCATAGATGTGCATCCTACTTTGGGAAAGGTTCTATAGTGAATGCAAAGTATAAATTATATAAATGAGTGCACGTGCACACCTTAGATTGGAACTACGCTACATGAAAGCGATGCTCAGAGCTAACCAAAATTTCAGCCCTAGTTGTCTAATTTTAGAGAAAGTAGTGAGTTGAGCACCTTCAGAACTGGGATGTGCTTATTAAATGTCTGAAAGGGATACAACAGCCGCGCTGTAAGCACGAAGGATTGAAAGGCCAGGGCTTTAGCACTCATACCCAAACTGCAGTCTGTCAAAGATCACATATTGACAACCACCAGAGAAACACACCGAGCCGGCACCCGCTTCCCCACTTTTTGGAGGCGGGCGGGGCCGCGGCGGAGGTGGAGCCGGCTCTGCCCGCTGTGGGACCGGCGGCCGGGCCGGAGATGCGCTGAGGTGTCGCACACCGGGTTTCCTGCCTCCCGCACACCTGGGAGCGGGGGATAGGCGGGGGGTGGGGGCGTTGGGCACTGGCGGCAGGAGGAGGGCCGGCGTAAGGGGAAGGCAGCGCCGGCAGCCGGGGCTGGAGGCGGCAGAGCGGCAGCATGGAGCGCTGCGCTGCCCCCCCGCCGGAGCAGGAAGCGGTGGAAGCGTGGCTGGACGATCACAGCGACTTTACCCGCTCTTACTTTGTTAGGAAAGCTACAAGGTAAGACCGGAGCGGAGGCGGATAGAGGCAGTTCCTTTCGTCCCGGCGAAAGCTCGCTATTTTCCATTTCCCTTTGCTGTCTCCAAAGAAAATAAAAAGAAGGGACTCCCCCAACTCCCCTCCCGCCGCCCCCACCCTCGAAAGCGCAAGCACTGGAACCGGCAGGCAGCAGCCCCGTTCGGCTGCTACCGACGGGCACATGCGGAGCTTCCCCGCGGGCTGTCGCCTGCAACCCCCGGCCCGCGGCCGCTCCGTGCGGGAAGCGCCGGCACGGCGAGCCGGTCACGGAAAGCGGTCTGAGCCTCCCTGTCTCGGACCTGTAGTTATTTGTTTGGTGTTCCCCTGGGTTTAAAACAGCCACAGACAACTTCTCGTGAGAGGCAAGCAAGTATGTATTTCCCAGCCCTGCGAAGTAGGTAGAAGCCTCCGACAGCATCTGATGTTTTGTGGAGGGCGGGTGTGACGGTACTTAGTCATCTCAAAACAAAGCGCTGCTCTTCAAGAGCTCCGTCACCCTGTGGGCTCGTCACCTCTTCTGACATCTGGGCGGCCCCCGGAGGGGCAAGGGCCACGGGTTAAGTGCCGAGGGAGCTGACGAGCGGTGCGCGGTGCATTCGAGAGTGGAGCTCCGCCCGACGAGGGGGGAGCCGAGACTGCGGGAGGGGAGCGGGGGTGCAGCCCCGGGCAGGGCCCCGGGCGGGACGGCATCGCTGCCAAGGAGGGGAGCAGGGACNGAGGGGAGGGGGGGTGCAGCCCCGGGCAGGGCCCCGGGCGGGACGGCATCGCTGCCAAGGAGGGGAGCAGGGACACGGCCCCGGGTGGGAGGGCATCGCTGCCAAGGGGAGCAGGGACACAGACCCGGGCAGGAGGGCATCGCTGCCGGGGGAAGCAGGGACTCAGCCCCGGACGGGAGGGCATCGCTGCCGGCAGGGGGCGGCGCGGACCCGCCGGGCTCTGCCGCTGTTCGGGGGCGGCCGCTCCGCTCTCGCCCCTTCTGGGCTGGGTGTCGGTCCTTGCGAAGAGCCGATGCTGAGGACCTGAGGAGCTCGCCGGGGTGTTTTCTCCCCGCTTTGGCTTGACATGCTGCCTTTTGGAGATAAGACGAGGTATTTGCTCACCGTTGTCACACACTTCAGCAGCGGGACTTGAAGTTGAATTGGAGTAAATTCTGCTATTTTTAGAAGTGGAGTCAGGTTTCCATTTTGAATATTTTCCGATAAACAAAGCAGTGGGGATGCAGAGCACAGGCGGTCTGCGGCTCCCACGGTATATCTCGGCGAGAGCTCGGGTTAGTGAGTGCTGCGCTTGGCTCCTCGGACTCCGCGGGTTCGCCTCGCTCCTCTCCGCTGCCGCTCCCGCTGCCGAGCCGCACCATCTGCTCACCGCTGTTGATTTACTGCTTCCCCGAGTCACTTAGCAGGATGCACTCTGAATGAGGGTTTGCTGCTGCTCCTCTCTGCATGGGATGGGGCGGTAAGAGGAGAAATCCCCATTAATAATTGACTCGCAGAGAGCTAGAAAGGGGTCACCTGCTTACTTGTGACCATCTGTCAGGCAGTCCCCTTCTGCTGCTGCTTCCTTAAGTTCATTCGACAGAAAAAAAGTGATAAAAATGCCTTTCAAAGTGTTTTTTTAATGTTGGTTTTGTTTCAAAAAATGCTGTCCATAGGTGCAGGATGATGCAGAGATGGAAGTAGTTAACCTTGATAGTCTCCGGAACACTAGCGCATGGTGTGTCACTGAAGGGCAGCTTGTTTGCCCAGGAAATAAAGTGTTAGCAGCTTTGAGAAACTGGATGTAGTATTGAACAAATAGGATGCTAATTAATAGTAACCGCTGTGTCAGACTTGTTTTCCCCATGGACAGGTTTGGTTAATCTTTTTTTTTTTTTTTTTTTTTAATGCTGAGGCACAGATTTGTGTTTGTGTGGGTCTGAAACAGGCAGGAGTTCAGAAAATACAATTCAGTTGTGTCTCTATGATGGCGATGCCTGTGATTTAGAGAGGGGTTTGCAGGAAAACTGTTGACTTTTGAGTTCTTTCTTGGCAACAGTTCCACGATGTTTTTGAAATGATGGAAACATTGAGTTTGTCTCAAAACTCCCTTCTCTGCTGTCTTGCATGGAATGTTTTGGGGTTTATATTTTCCTTACTGGATGAATAGAAAAATATAACTATGTAATAAGGAAAACCTCTCTTATATGTAAGTTTTTATTTGGAAAGACAAATGACAAATTACTTGACTGTATGTTGGGTCAATGTTGAAAACATTTAAAGCTTAATGGTTTGAAAGAGCTGATGTACTTTGTAAAGAGGTATAATGTTCTATGTGGTTCTAATGTTCTAGTGTTACTTAGAGCTTGAAAAGAGAAAGCCCTAAAATTTAATGCTGTGCTTTGTTTTAGCTGAATCTTTGTAGAGCAGCAAACACTGAACAAAGACTATGCTGTTAATGTTTTCCTACTTAGCATTATATTTACTCTCTCAAGTAAAGCAGCATTCCTTGAACTAGTTTCAACTCTTTCCTAATCATGATTTACTGCTTCTCATTTTTTGTTTTGCTTCATGATATGCCAAAGTTCTCACAGCTCCTAAAAGCAATAGATGAAGAAGTTAGTTAATTTGGTATCTTGAGGAGCACAGAGGCGTATTTGATGTTGCATTGCAAGGCACATTTGCTAACTGATAGAGATGGCTTCTGTATCTGTTTCTTAAACATTTCTGTGTAATAACAGGACAAGATCAGCAGCTCAACCAATATGCAATATGAGCCCTTTCCACTGATATTAATGAGCTTTGAATTAGAACCTAATATAGTAATTTTATGGTAGATATTAAATAATTTAAATATTTTGCTCTACAATTAATTAATTCCCATAGCATTTAGACTGTAGTTCTTTTGGTAATTCTCATCAAAAAAAGTTTTAATGAGGTGTCTTAATACTTATAAAATGAAATTCTTTGGGTGGTTTTATGCCTGCATATTTATTTTGTTTTTTTAATGCAGGGGAGTCACACCATCTCATACAGTCATTGAATAGTTGCCTCCTGTTCCAGTTTGCAGCGGGCGGTTTGGTATTAGTATCTGTTGTCATGGTTTAAATCAAAATTACCTTTTGTGGCAAGGCAGCACTTTAAAGATGATGTTTCTGTCTATTAAAAATGACTTCATAACAACTGCTGGAGTCATTGGGCTCCCCAGGCTGTGCTGTGGATTCTTGGAGAGAAATGCTGCAGGTCGTCTGCTTAACAAACATGCACCTGTGCTTTCCTCTCTCCCCTACAAGGTGTTGTAGAAGATGAGTACGGGCAAATGGCTTACACTTGTGTTCTGATCTGCGATGCCCCAGGGCTGGTGGTGTCTGCAGGCAGGCCACATCACTGCCTCCCTCGAGTCTGTGACTGCTGCCTTTACGGATACTCTTGGATAAAGCTGTGCTGATTGGATTCCACCTGCGCAGCGCCAGGCTGCAGTCCTACAGCGTGCAATCCAGGTGAATAGCTTTGCATTATCCCTCCTTGGAGGGTGGGAAGAAACTGTGACCCTGTGAGTAGGAAGCTGCAGAATCAGTTATTTAGTACTTTGTCTTGCACTGGGCAGATGAGTGGTATGCCGAGGCAGGATAAATAGTTGTTATCCATGAGGTGCTGCTACAGAGTGATCAAAGTGCGGAACAAAGGAGAAGTGTGTCACCAGCACACCTGGGGGTGAGATGGATTTGCTTCACTCAGTGATACACAGTGCTGGCTAACAAACCTTCTGGCTGGAGACTTTGTTACTGCATACTTAAGGATCGAGAGTTTCTAAATGCCCAGCACCTACTAAATGTAAGCTTATTTTTCTTTCTTTCCCCCCCCCCCACNNNNAGGATTGCCTGTCATATTCTGGCTTCCCAGAATCAGAAACCTTTTGAAGTAAAACAGTTCTTCTTTTAGATTGTGTCCCGTGTTTCCCCATCCTGTTGTTAAAACTATAATTGTTCTAACTAGACTCTATGAAGGCATAATCTGCAGTCTTTTTTTTTGGTCACATTTATGGCTAAATTCATTATCCTTTTTGTCTTCTTGAGGATTTATCTTTTTACGTTCTTTAAAAAAAAAACAATCCATGCATTGCCATGTTCAAACATCACAGTTATTTTAACCCCCTATGGAATACTTCTGTATTTCTGACTTCCTGTTTGTCCCTACTTTTGAAAATATGGGAGCGATTCTCTCTTAGAACTCAGAAGCAGCAGACGGCCGAAACAGCCAAAGTGAAAATCCTCCTCGTGGTTAGAGGGAGCTGCATTGTTACAGGCAATTTTTGTCTGGTTTACTAAATGTATGGCGTGATGGAGACAGATTATTGACCCAAATCCTATATGCCTTTCATTGGAAATAAGATGATTTTGTAATAAATAAGTCTTGGCTTATTAGCAGGGTTGGGAAATATTTGCAAATGAATTAAGGTGGGGTTGTATTTGGAAAAATGAGTGTCCCTAACAGCGTGGTACTTTATAGTGCTTCCCTGAGGATTCCAGAAGTCTCATTTACTGGGACACTGTGCCAGAATTCAGAGATTGCATAACTTGAATATATCAATTACATTTATTCCTTTGAAAAAAGCCTAGCACGGTTATTTGGAGTTTTTTCACCTTGATGGCAGGTGAACAACTAATTTGTAGTGTGCTGCCGGCACTACTACATTACTTGGGACACTTGCCTTCTAGTTTGTGTCTTTTGAAAATGCTGTTTGTTTTGAGCTGGCTATTTTAAGTTGACTTATAAATATTGTGTCAGATGCATTATGTCATTGTTTTGTTTGGTAGAACATGTGTGCTTGATTTTTTTTTTTTTTATTTTTTTTTCCCTAACTGAATGAATATTCAGATTTTCAAAGACAGAGCCACTGAGGGTCTTCTGCACCGAAATGTGCTTTGGCCTGTGTTTTACTTAAAAAGGTATTAAAATAATGATCCTAAAAATATACAGGTGTGAGCCATATTCATCACTATCATGACTTCAGTAAATAGACAGTGGGCTTTGAACTTGTTTGATAGCTTTGCAGGGGAGACACAGAATCCTGTGCAGATTGTTTGGATGTGCTGAAGGGGGACTTGCTTTTCTAAGTTGCCCTGTGTGAAGCATTTGCAAGAGGACTGCAGACCCACTGATGCTTTGGGCCATGGCTTGGAAACCACAGGAAGCAGTGGCGTTAATGCAGGGATCAGAATATTTTCTTCCACTTACTTCATTTTATTGGATGTTTATTGACCTTTTCTGTGAACTAAGTACAGGGAAAAAATAGGTTTCTCTGAAATCTCAATGTTTTCTTGTTGGTCTAATGACCTTTGTAGTTATCCCTCTTATAAATCATGTATCCGTATCCTTATGCCTTTCTTGATATCGGCAGAGTATTAAGATCATACCAAAATATTTTAAACTCCTGACTCAAAAAGCACTCAGTAAGGAATGTTACCACATTCATGAAGTTGTAAATATGATTATTTTTGGCATTTGTTGTTGGAAATAAAGGTAGGTGTGTGCTGGAGTGTTTTGGAAACAATCTCTAAAATATCCATTACTGTAGACTGAAGAAACTGTCATTTGAGAAATTTTAAGAAACCACTTAGTAGCAATTTACATCTTAAATTCCTCAAAAGCTCTAGACTGATCTCCTACACAGAATCTTTGGTGTGTAGATAAACTAGGCAGCAGAGAATTCTAAGTAGCTACAAGGAGAATGTGCTTTTACTACATACACTTTGCCCCAGGTGATAAATAAACAAAGGGGTGTGCAAGGTACCTTAATTAAAATACAACTGATAAACCTTAGAGGACAGGTAGAAAATAAGATAAGGTGAATTACTTTAACAGTTAACACCCCCTTTTGCCTTCTTTTATTTCAGGGTAACTTTATTATTTATTACAGTACTTTTGATAATGCCAATAGGCATTGAAATCTCATTTCCTTTTTTTTTTTTCCTGTAATTGGGAAGACTTCAGAGAACAGGGTCAAATTCCTGGCAGCTAGGGGCATACATTGTGTCTGCGGGAGACAAAGTTCAATACCTTTCTTTTCTAAATGGGAGAACTTCATAGAAATTCTGTTGAGTGTCTGTTGAAGAATCCTCATACCAGGAGGAACTTCATGTCTTTATACAAGAGTAAGACAAAGACCATAAATAAAAATATCAGTCTCATTTTGAAGCTGAAGTGAGACTCTGATAGCATGTAGACATAGTGTCAGTGCTCTGCACAAGGATAAAATTCATGATTTATCTCCTATGATGTCTTCAGACCGAGTAAGTTCATTATAGCTGAAATTTATACTTATGTGAGTACAAGATTTAAGCTGAATTGTGTGCAATATATGGGTCAGATCAGGAAGTGCAGACAAAGGAATTCCAGGCAATCCATTCTTGACTTGAACTAATATGCTATTTTCACTTCCACCATTAAAGCAGAAGCATTTTGCTTCTGCCATGAAAAAGTACTATTATTAAAACCACAGTAAAGAAGTATTTCTCTTTACTGGCAAAGAAACATACTTAAATTTATGTGGAATGCTTTCTCATTTACATGATTTACTTGAAGAAAATTATATAAAAAAGGGGCATTAAATACAAAAGGAGCTATTTACGATGTGCCAGAAAAGAAGCCCTACTCAAATGACCCTTGTGGAAAACTCAATGGTTATAATTTCACATTAGGTCTGGCACTGAAAATACAGCCATAAAATATATTTCCTCAGTAAAAGATATGTGTATTCCCATTTATTTGTGCATTATGGTGAACCCATCCCAGCACAGAGATTCATCCTTAAGCCTCTGTACCACTGAAGTCCTACCTACCAACCCCTGTTTCAGGAATTTAAGAGGAACTAAAGTTGTGCCTGAGACTTGTGTGAGGTCTCCAGGCAAGTGTGAACTTAATTGTTGGTCCATTTTCCACCAGAATTACTGGTATTGTCCTGTGGCTTTCCTCAATGAAATTTTTATGTACATAATTATTTTTAATATTTTGAGCTCAGCAAGAAAGAAAGGTCATGTCTTAGAATCTGACCTTCTGTCTTCCTTTACAGTGTGATGAGAAAGTCCCTTTTGTGGAGGAAAGCTTTCTTATAAAAAGTTAAGCTTGCAGTTTAGTTGTTAAAGAAAACTTGGAAATAGCCAAGAATGACCTATTAGTGTTAGTTCTCCATTTTGAATACTTTTGTTACAGATAATAAAGCGACCTCTGCCTCCTATTTTGAAAAATGAGGTTTGGGCAAGATTTAAATTTCATCATTCTAAGCATAGTTTGAATCAAGAATTAGAGTTCTTAATTTAGATCTGTATTCAAACAGAAGTCAGTTGTGCCACCTGTAATGTTTAAAGTTAAGTGATGCTAATATATTTGATTGAGTTGTGCTAAAAAATTGGCACTCACTTTGTGTCATACTTCATCTTGAAGAACTGCTTGCATCTCCACTAACTATAATTGTAAATAATGTAAGGAAAAACAACTATCGTTTTTTGTCAGTCTACTCTTTTAGTCAGTTTGAAAACACTTGTTTTACTGTCAGTTTACTGCTTCCATCTTATGAAGCCTTATGTAGTTTTAGTTTTTTCCATGGCCAGAAAGGAGACAAAGCCACTTAGAACATGATTGTGAAATAGAAAGTACTAGAAAGAAAGTGGGAAAGCAAGTATAATACCCTAGTAGCTTTGAGTTTCTAACTCATTTGTTGAAACTGAATAGTTTTTGAATTGTTAGAAATGCTTTAAATGATTTCCATGTTTAGATTATGCCAAGATACAGGACAGAAATTGGAAGACATCTAGTGGTTATATTAAGGAAGGCAATTGAGAAAATAACTTTGAAGCTTAGCTTGAGAAACAGTTGATTTCAACAGTAGCACAATTAGGCCACAGGAATTTGGATACTTGAAAGCTGGCATTTGCTAGTTGGCAAGTTTGGAATCCCTCTCCTGAAGTGTGTTATCAGTAACTGCTGGTTTGAATGAAAAATTAGCAAACCAGGCCACACAACTACTGAAACATTAAACATGATGTATATGAAAGATTTATGAGCGACAGAGAAAATGGGGAATTACTAGCTGTTTCACTGAAAACTGCTTAGTGCTCTGTGCTGTTACTGTGATCATTATGCATTCTTCAAGATAAGTAAGATGCAGTTTACTGTCGTTGTTCCATCTCTGTATTACTTTTACATTCTGGTTTTTGCATGTTGTGTCCAAAGATACCAAACAGTTGCTGAGTGGTCAAGTTGGTACCATCTTATATATGAAGTGTGGTTATATATGGGAGAAAGACAATCAAATCTGACTGTTAATATTTAAACATCTTCACTGGGTTGGGTTTTTTCATGAGAAGTCTGCTGTGTATTTTGAAGATAATCACAAATGATGCCAAGATGGGTACAGTAAATTATGTAATATTCCCAGTGTGTGACTAGAATAGTGATTAATGTTGTGTCAGCACGGTTTGATGCAGAGGCACAGGAAATACAACAAAGGTCTCCTCAGGTCTGAGACCTGAGGGTGTATCCAGCTCCTGTGTGACCTGGCTCAAGCCAGGTCTAGTCCTTGTGCCTGTTTTTTCTTGCTCAGTGGGTGTCTATTTTTGTTGCCTATTCATATTGAAAACTTCTTGCTTTCTATACTTTCTACAGAGCATTTAACCAATCAGGGCCAGAGAACTGCTCTGATATTCCTGAGTCCTCATGTGCTGCAGATGTGTGTTTGTATATGTGATGATAGAAGGGAGGATCCCACAATCGTTTTTTTTTTTTTTTCCTTCCCCTGTTCTATCTGCCTGTGTATTTTCATCCCCTTTTCATCCCCATCTCTTCAAAATTCCTCTCCAGTTTTGTCACCTGCTGATGAAGTCACCAACCAAATTCAGCAGCCACTATTGTCCTGTGTTTGAGGACAGATTGGGTTTGGCTGATAGGAGTGACTAAAAAATGGTTACTTCATAATTTACTACATATTCCTGTTTATGACCTGTGGGATAAATTACAGCTTTCATGAGAGAAGGCTCATGCTGCAGTAGAGGATGCATCCAGCTCATGAGGAATGGATGGTTAACTCCTCAGCACACAGTGATTGCGTGCTGGGGCAGGACATTGCATTGATTTTTAACTCTGCATGGATCACTGTGGGTCCGTATCTGCTCCTGCAACTTCTGAACTGCAGTGAGGCTCTTGTCATTACAGTCAGCTCTTGACAATGGCAATGCTTACTGAAGACTATCAATAGAGCAGTCACAAGTGTTTGTTTCTTCCTGAAGTCCTTTCAAAATGACATCTTAATCCATCTTGTTACTTGTTACTAATTTCCAGTTACCTCACTTGTGGCTCAGTGTGTGTCTGGTATCGGATGTCTGTTGAGCTAACTCTGTGCTCTGAGAGTACTTGTGTTAGCCATAATACTCCTCTTGTCAGGATTGAGTGTCAATAAGCAAATGCACGTCAAGGCTTTGTCTGATGGATTTTAAATAGAGTTAGAATACGTCAACTAATGACAAATGCTAGTTCTTCCACCCGTCTGTGTAACTGGATGAGTAAAAGGAGCTAAATAGTTTCCTTGTTGGAAGAGGCATTCAGTAAAGGTCAGTGAACACTGTTCTTTTTCCAGTGAATTTGAATTGCTTTCCTGTTGCCCAACTAAAAATGCTTAAATGGTTTGAAGTTGAAAACTCTGCTTTAAACAGTTTAGTTAAGGATTTGTTGTTGTTGTTGACTTAAAGAGCTATGTGAGAACGATGCGCTATGTTGGCAAACTACTGAACCATCATCTAAGAGACCTTAAAGGACAGGAATATGTTACTCATAATAATGCAGCTCCCCATATAGTCCAGCTCAATGCTGGAGTGCAGATACCCAAAAAGTAGTCAGTCATTGTTAAATGTAATTCCTTTTATGTGAAAGGTTTTACAGTGATGTTCCACATCCCTCAATAACCTCCACAAGACAGAGAAATTAATGCTTATTTTACATAGTGAAAAGGCAAGAAGGTAAAAGCTGAATAATTTCATGGCCATAGTTTGAGAACAGGTATTAGAATTCAGAGTACCTTGTTCTTCTTTATTGCTATTGCTACACCACTAAGGCCAGGGGACATCATTACACAACAATAAAGTGACAGGTTTCAACTGATAAATCAAATTCCTGCCTTTGCTTTGTCCACAGAGGGTTTCAGATTCTTTCTATGCCTTGCATCTTGTATCAATGCATCCACATATGTAAATTCAGTGCAAAGCAAAAGTAGGTGAAATGATGGCATTTTATATTCTCACTGAATCAGATGGCTCTGCAAATCACTGTCACCCAACAGCAGTACAGTTGTGAATCTAGGTCAAGTCACTTCTTTAAAATTCCTGCTGATTCTGGACCTACCTTCCTGTGTCTCAGGTTTAAATGCACTTACTTGGCATTTTCAGGTTCTTTTCTACAGCCTTAGTGCTGGATGATAACTTTGTTTAGAAAAACTTAAAATTTCCAGGCAATTTCTTTTTTTTTGAGGAGATCAGAGTAAAACAAAAGACACCCACATATAACAATTATGACAAGAGTTACTAGCCCTGATTTTAGAGGCTGTGCTGCATTTCCTTCCAAATATTTTGCATCTTAAGCTTTTTACTTTTCCTTAAGGATATTTTGAGTTGCTTTCATCACATATTTTTATTCTTTCTCATTCGGTTTAATAAATGAAAATTCCAACTGTATGCAAATGCTGGCTTCCTATTTTGACTCTCACTGAAACAGCTTTTGGAAATGTAACATTATCCTATGCAAATCATATTATGCATTTCAATAGTACATGGTCGTGACTCCCATTTATCCTGTTTAATACTGTAAAGTAATATTATTAAAGTTCTAATAATAAATTAATTGTTCTTTATGCTGCTTCACTGCAAGAAACATTTGCATGAGGTAACTCCACAAAAAATAGGTATGAATGCTATAATAATCATTGGTAGTTTTTAATAATTCAGTTTTTATAGCATGTTTGCCTTCAGTTTAAGTCTCCAAATGATAATGCGATTGCAAAATCTGAAGGAAACTTTCAAATCTCCCTAAGACAAGTAAGTTTCCCATCGTGGATCCCTTGCTATTAAATTACTACTGGTGGACATGAGATTATAATTGATCCCTTTGCTTGGATTAATGGTGAGTTACCCTTGCAGTGTAGCACCCTGCAGCACAGAGGAGGGTGTGCTGCAAGCAGAGAGAGGGGCCACGGGCAGTGCTTTTCATATTTAACGTCCTCCAGTGCGTGTAACCAATCAGCGGGCAACTAACCTGACTCATTTCCATGGCTTCATTCAGCTCCTCTCTCCAAATTCCTGTGGTCTGCTGAGCAAATAAAAAATATCCCAAATTTAAAACATGACCACCATGAAAGGGTTCCAAAAAGAACAGGCTTGTAATAGGATTTTTGCTGTTCACAGGCCTGTACGTTATGTAATAAAGAAAATAAAAAAATATCATTACTTCTGAGAGTATGGCATGTGATGTGAGGAAGCCTTGACACTGAATAAAGAAATAAAAAGCCTTGCATTTAAAAAACCAACCAAAACAAGGAAGCAAATGAGAAAACAACCAAACCAACCTCGTTTTGGATGAGAAGATGTTACAGTGATAAGAAAAAGTATCCTCCTGTTATTGATGATATTGTGTGCTTATACATAATTCAGGATGTGCTGTATTTAGTGAGGGCATTATTAGGTTTGGCTTCCTAGTGCTAAGTTAATTTGAGAAACACAATTAAATACTAGAGATGCATGGCATTTTTTTTAAGCAGTGATGAACTCTTAAAAATATAATTTTAGGGTTGTTCAGTATTGTGGGTTGGGTTAGACAATAAGTTTGATCTGCAAGGAAAGGAAATAGGAGAGATGTTTAAAAACAGTCTGCTCTTTGACTATTTTGAAGGGGTCTGAATTAGAAACATTGGTGTTATGACAGTTTTTAAGCAAAAGTTTTATGCTTTGGGTCAAACCACCATTTTTCGTTAACTCAGAGCAGGGGAAGTTAACTTAAAATAGTTTATTGGTGACATAAAAATAGGAGGGGTTGCAGGTGATTTCACAGATAAAGTTCAAAATTGTCTCTTTAGAGGTTAGAAATGGGCTAAAAGACAGAATTAAAGCAGAAACTTTTGTCTTCATATGAATATATATACATCTTATAGAGAAATCCAAATTTTAGGAATGGGAAGGACCAGAATTTTTCAAGCACAAAATTATGGTGTGAACTTCTGATCTGTATTCTGAAAGCCACAGCATAAATGGTCTTACTCTGCCCTTCTCAAATACTTCCTTTGGGCAGAAATAGCCTCTTTTTTATGGGACATAAAACATTTCTGCTTAATCTGGGCTAATTACTGCATAGAATTGGAGAGTATGGGATAAAGAGGAGACTGAAGATGCATCCACGTCCTCGGTGTGAAAAGGTTTAACGTTTTCCTCTCTGCAGCACCAGCTTCTGACGTGTGTTGGTTCCCCAGGACTTTCAATTCACGTGAGTCACCATATTTTCATTGTTGTTTTACAGAGAAATGGTTAATGCATGGTTTGCTGAGAGAGTTCATACCATCCCAGTCTGCAAGGAGGGAACCAAGCCCCAGAGCGACTCCTGTGCTTGCCACCAGCCTGCCTGTGCAGAGACCACCAGCTCTGGGACACCAGCGAGGAAAATCTCTGCTTCTGAATTTGACAGACCCCTAAGGCCCATTTTTGTCAAGGACTCGGTTGGAGCAGTGAGCTTCCTCTCAGGCTCTGAAAAGAAGGAACAGATGCCTCTGCAATCTCCAAGGATTGAGACCAGTGCAGGGGATCAGTGCTCGAGACTGTTAGAACTTGTGAAGGACATTTCCAGTCACTTGGATGTCACAGCGCTTTGCCACAAGATCTTCCTGCACATCCACGAGCTGATAGCAGCTGACCGCTATTCCCTGTTCCTGGTCTGTGAGGACAGCTCCAACGAGAAGTTCCTGGTGAGCAGGCTGTTTGATGTGGCAGAAGGTTCCACCCTGGAGGAGGCTTCCAACAGCTGCATTCGCCTGGAGTGGAACAAGGGCATTGTGGGTCACGTGGCAGCTATCGGCCAACCTCTGAACATCAAGAATGCCTACGAGGTGAGCCTGGGAAACTTCTCCTGAGCAATTCTCAAAAAAAAAAAAAAAAGGCAGCCATATGATTAGCTGTTGAAATGTTGCCACTTCAGTACCTGTATTTGGACCTATGTTGACTTAAACGGATCAAGATGGCAACGCCACAGCATGGTTTTGGTTATGATTCATGTAGTGTAGATACACTTGTACACAGAAACATCTAGCTATGGCTAAAAAAAAAAATCAAGAGTCTTATAACAATATTGAAGTGAAAAAAGGAAAAAAGCAATCTCTGATAAAAGCAAAATGACTGGCCATATTCATGAAACTTTGTTCCTCTGTGGTCTTGTGTCTTTCAAGGTATTTCTGTATCCTGTTCTTGATGATGAAAGCTCTGCTAGGGTTGGTTAGTCTGTGTACATATTATAATGATGGTCTAGGCTCAAAAAAAAAGGCTTCTCCTAGAGTTTATTTTTCATATTTGGGGTTTTTTTTGTTAATGGCTTTTGTTCTAACACACTCAGCATAACAACTTCATATAGTTATTGCTCAAGTAATGGGACCTTTGTTATCCTGGGTAACAGTTAAATCAAATATTCTACTTTTCTTAATCTTTAAACCAAGGAAGAAAAAAGTGATCTTTAGGCATGCAGTTTAATAATTGTATTTTTTTTCTTGTCTCAGGATCCAAGATTCAATGCAGAAGTTGACCAGATCACAGGGTATAAGACTCAGAGCATTCTCTGCATGCCAATAAAGAATCACAGGGAAGAGGTAAGTTGCAGTCACAGGATCACTTCAGGTAATACTGTTTCCAGCCACACTGGTGCTTTAAACTGCTCTTAGTTGGCAGTTGCTATCTTCCACTATAAAACCATCTCTTCTTTAAAAAAAAGACTGCTGATGCTTGTTTGGACTTTGATTTTATCTTCTTTAGTTCAGTAATGTAAGCAAAAGAGAAGTGTCAGGAGGCAGCTGTAGCAGTAGAATATATTTATTGAACTCTAGAAGGGCTAGTCCTGCTTCCTGTACCAACTACCTGTCAGCACTGAAGTTCTCTGTACACTTACTGGTCTCTCTCACTGCACACTCAGACTGCAGTTGAGAGTTAATATAAGTAAAGTGCATTTGGATTTTCTTTGATCCTGACTGTAGTTGCCTTCAGCCACATCACCCCTTCTTGGAATACTCCAAGAGGATAAGGCTGTCTATAGTGTGTCAGTACTTTGAGATGGAGATTTTGTCTCTTGCAATTCACTTATTTTTCAGAGCTTTATAGTTTGCTTCCAGAAAGCTCCAACTCCCAAAAAGAAAGTCTGCCAGGATTGGTTTGAAAACATCATACCTTCTTTTTCTTGCTCTTCCATCTTTCACTCCTCCTATGGAGTTTTTCACCTTGACTTTTAATGCAGTGAACTTTTCTTTCATTAAATAATTGACTAAACTCTGGGTTTAACTTGTTTATTGAGTCTTATTGCAGCTGACCCAGATGATCAGCTGGTATTTCCTTTCTTCACATACTACTAATTTTGGCTTAACTTATTCTTTTCAGTTCCTCCAAGGACAGCACTTGATCCTTTCCTACTTTTGCTTCAGTCTCCCCTTTTCTAACTAGCAGCAGCCCCTGCTGGCCCTGGGCCAGCAGGTGAGCAGAGCACCTGTGGTGTGAAGAGCTGTTAGGGACCAGTGGTCTGTGTCAGGCTCATGCAAGGCTTTAAATTTCACCCAAACCATCCCATTTTCCTTTTGTTCAATGGAAAAAAAAAAGCTGTGCTTCAGGTAGATGGGAACAGAAATCAATTACAAAGCCTTGCTGGCTGGAGAGGGTGGAAGTGCCCACTTCTCCCCAGGTCTTGAGGGTGGGTGGGGAAGGAACAAGAGCTGCAGTCTGTGTGTCCAGTGCACCGTGACTTCGGGGCTGAACAAACCTGCAATGGGCCGTGTCTTGGGGCAGAGTTCTACTCCTAAGTGCATCAGCAAGGGGAAATGGAGCAGGAGTTTGTTTATTTTGAAAAGTTCAGCCAACCTGAAGTTTGAGGAGAGTGTTACACTTAGTATGCAATAATTTGGAAGTGCTAAACTGTAGAACTTCTTATAGGAAAAGACTGCAACTTCAATTTTTTTCTGAATTTTTTTTTTTTTTTGGTCTTCTATCAGAAGGTTTTTCTCCTTCTCACTATAACAAATGACTGACATGTTTCTGGAGAGATATTGGAGGCAATGAATCTGTCCTTAATTTTCCATTTGTATTCTGCTGTTTTTTCTGTTTAAAAATCCCCAAAACATCAAAACCAGAAAACTGACTCCTCCCTGTTAAAAAATAAATAAAACCTAAAAATCCCCAAAGCCCCTCTAGTAATATCGAGGGTAGTGAATGCTGCCTTAGCCCAGATGTCAGCAGCCACAGTCAAAAGATGATTCTGGAAGTCATCCAAAAATAAACACTGAGAAAGACAAGCAACTGGGGCTTTCTGTTTGTTTGTTTAGTATGAGTACTGTATTTTTAAAACAAAAGTCACTAATTGAGAAGAAAATCTCATGCTGATTATTAAATCCTCTGGGCCTGCTGAAGTATGGAGATTTTTCCAGTAGATTTTTTTCATGTTTGCCTATATTTCCATGAGGCATGTGAGAAACCAAAGTCTCATTTAAAAATAACAGCTAGTAAGAAATTCCATAGATGAAAAGAAAACTGTTCAATTCACCAAGAGTTCATGAAAAGGACTCAGGAACAATGAGAAAAAGCAGTTCAGTAAGAGTTTAACTTTGCAGAATGGAATTGTGTCCACTTAATACTAGAAGAACTTTCCTTAATCCCCTGCTCAACCTATTCTTGCTGGCAGAAATGCTGCAGAAACATTGCATTTCAGATGCAAAAAATTCTGCTGGTTATATCCTTTGCAATCAGGTTTTCTTTTCTGGTGATTCTTCTGTAAGAGCAGAGAACTGTATAGAGATACCAGGACAAAGCAGGTAAGACATGCTACTTGGATTACTAATGTGTATCAGAGGACACAGCAAAACCTTCAGAACTAAGTTTGTACCCTCACTAGTACAAAAACAAGCCATGCCAAGTCGGTGTGAGCCAGTTTGTACCCGAGTTATGATGGCTATTGATTTGCAAGAGGAAGGTGGGACTGCTGGCCTCAGGCTTTAGCTGGAGCTGTTCATTTGAATCACTTCATTGCTACAGTGCTTGTTCAGAAATCAGGGCCTTACCACTACTGGCAGAAGACCCAAGTTTGTGGCAGTTCAACATCGTGTGCCTCAAAAAGCAGCTTTTCATTCCCAGTGTATCCTTAAGCCTTTAATTCCTCAGAAGCTCCAAATGGTTCTGATTTGCCTCCCAGGGCTCCTGCGAAGTCAGTAAATGCAGTGGCACGTTCTTCTGTTTTCCTTTGGTCTTGGATTCAGAGACCCAGAGAAAGGGTTGCAGAAGTTGTGGCAAATAACTCTCACCTTGAATGTCTGCATCTGGTTTGGTAGACACTTGTAAACAGAAGGGAACAGGGAATAGGTGTCCTTATTCCGTTCCTTGGCTTAATCCAGCTTGTGGAGTTAAGTGGGGCTGAGACAGACTCAGCATATCTGTAGGATGGATGGTCTCTGATGCACAGAGCCACCACAGCTGCTGTAGAACATCTGCAGGAATGACATGATATTCATTCATCTGTGCATAATTTGGATAAGTAATTGGGATAATTTGGATTAAATTCAATTTCAGTTTAATTTCTTCCAAAATCTGTAGGGTTTTCTTGTGGCTGAATAAACCAAGATCTCTCTCCCAGGCTCTAAGTAAGGTCAAACTTCCTAATAATTGGCTAGGGAAATGTTTTATTATGGCAATTGTTTAATTTGTTGTTTACCTTGCCCTATTTGCTGTTATTTCCAACAGCCTTTGAAAATACCCTGTTGACTTTTGCTTGTGTAAAATGTGTCCAGGCATGTTCCTGCTAGCCAGCAAAGTTATTTTCTCCCTCAGTGAACACTTCAGATATCACAGTCCCTGCAGTATAGAGGAGCCCTGGCCAAGCTGACTTGAAACAAAGTTCCAGTAGCAGTCTTGCTGCAGGATTATGGAGATCAGTAATTTGCTTCTTGGGTGGATTTTCAGCTTATGCTGAAACACGTGTTGTATTCACTACACTGCTGGAATTCATACAGGCTGCTGCTGGCATGAATGATAGAAGAGGATGTGAAATTTTTGTTTGTTAAAAATGGAAGTCTGTAAATACAGCTCTGTCCCTGCAGGGTAATTTTATAAGTCTGAATCAAAGCTCCACAAGACCAGGAGAGCAAAGTAAGGTTAATACCACTTATTCTGCTCCTGAAGTGGGTATGTTCTCTTACTGAAAAAGAGATAAAAGCTGAGTTCCCCTCTTACTGTTACCATTCTGTGGCTTAATGTAATTTTTCTTCAGGTGCCAGCAAAGTAAATCAAAAATACGTTGTCTTAGGAAGCAAAATTAATTGTATTTCTAAGTCAGTTGAAGTAAGAACCAACTGAAAAGGGCAGGAGCAGACTGCAGAGCTGGAACAGCTTTCATAGTTAGACCTGCAATCTTAATGTGCAAAAAATTGCAGCATGAAACAATCCAGATAAAATCCAGAGCACGGTTATCAGGACTGAAGTCATCAGTCATCACCTCCTGGCAAGTACTCTAGGTAGCCTGCTACTTTGAGAGGCAGAGCTCAGCTATGGCAAGAAAATAGTAAAAATGAAGTTCTCTGAGAATGAGAAGAAATCTCTTAATATAGTGTGGATCAGGATTTCCTAAATGGGAAAAGGAGTACAGTTAGAGAAGAAAGGTTAGAGGACGAGTAGATCACCTGTGTTGCCCACGAGAATACTTTAACCCCTTTCTTTCCTATTAGTTTTGTCTTGGATGACCAAGAAATATAGGGGATAATTCTGTAGGCATAGTAGGAAAACTGCAAGGAATCAAACATACACATCTTTGCTTTATTGCTACATGACTCAACTTTTATATTTTTAAAATATTCTCCAAGATTTATTTCCTGCTTTTTGCCACAAACATTTCATGCTTTTAACGTACCTGTTCTCTGAGGAAGTTTCCTGCGTAGCTGAGCTCAGAGTTGCCTTTGATTCAGTTTTTCTGCTGGTGCAAACATAACTCCCAGCTGGAGATTGCAGACCAGGCCTATTGTTATTTCTGGTTTGTTTATATTAAGTTTAAAAAATGAGGATTTGGGTTTCATACTGTGCTTAGTATTCTCTAAAATGCAGGCATATGTTCTCCATGGCCTAAAATGTTACTGCATGATTTACTTTTGTCCTAATTACATAATTACTTTAGTAACAGGAACAGATCCTCTTGAGTTTCCTACATCTTCTCCTAATTACCTGGTTGCAGACAAGACTCCAATGGCTAACAAATATCTGTCTGAGGTTTTTCTCATTACTGTCTCTACACCATATTCTACAGAATGTAGAGAAGCACTGAAATTGTACTGCTACAAATAAGGCCACAACTTGGACCAGTTTAATTTTTCAAACTGTTCATTTTGTATGGAGATGATAAAAGTGCACACACTATGATGTTGTCTGAAAGTTTAAAATGCCACCAAAACAGCAACACAAAGAAAAGGCTTACATTTGCACACTTTTTATGTAAGCAAGTAAACTGTGACTTTTTAGCAGGTTCACTCTCCTCATTCCTCTCTCCCTCCTCAGTTAAAACCTTTCATTGAAAGACCTTTACAGAGCCCTAAAACTGACCACTGCTCTTGGAACACCTGCCTTGGTTAATGTATCATAAACCTGCAGTGCTGGTAAAAGGTGCCTAATTAGTCTTTTTTTTTTCCTATATAAATATGGTCCATTTACTGTTTTCCTATAGCTTTTTTTAAGCACTACAGACTTCGGTTTGATAGAGTGGATGTATTTACACAAGATGAAAGTACTCACCTTTTGGATGCCTTGAAAAGTCTCTGGCCTTATTAAAGTTGTCTTAGCTTATGCTGGAGCAAAACTGAAATAAAATAATTTAAATCAATATCCAGAGAAGACAGTGGTATGAGAAAAGGTGTAACTATTAATCTCTGCACATGTAGGTTGAAATAAAAGCATATTGACTGGTTAAAGGATTTGCTTTCAGAGTCTGCCGGAAGTAGATAAGACTAGTGGTCCATGGTTACTACAGAAAAGGGAAGTTCACTGGGTAAGAAAGATTCCTGCCTGAAGTAAATGGGAGGTTGGCTGTGGGAAAAGCTGGGTTGTGTGGAAGGGAGCTGACAGTTAAGCTTGATTTCAGACAGACATTTCTGAGCCCACAGTTGGCAGTGATTCATGCTGCACAACAATGACCCTGCTTGTAACATCAGTATTTTGGGAATGCGAGGCTGGGAGATAGTAAATTGTCGTCTTTTCCATTACAAAAATAAAACCACATGCCTTCCATCAGTTGAGCAGTTACAAATTTAATAATTAATAGTTAACTTTTCAGACATGCGCAACACATGGTTTTCTTCTGCTGTTGTTTATCCCCAAAAAAGCAAGATGAAAAACTACCACAGGTAACACCTTGCCTTTGATTTACACTACCAGGACTCAAACAGAGAAAGTTCTTTGCAGATTTTTCTATCACTGGTAATCATGCCAAAAAATCTAAAAATATTTAAAAGCTTTGTGTATACTTTGTCAGATTAATAACACTTTGCAGAGTCTCAGAAGGAATGGAAACATACAGAATTATATGAGAGGCTAAGGGCTTGAATCCTATAGTCTGGGAAATGTTTCTGCATCAGAGAGAAACATTAAGTATACTAACAATTTGATTTTAATAGTCAATCAAACAAATACCTGTAATGATCATTTATTCTCTAAAAATGCTAGGAATCTAATGACAGACTCCTAATGACTCTATTTTGAATACAGGTGGTTGGTGTGGCTCAAGCAATCAATAAGAAATCTGGAATTGGTGGCACTTTCACTGAACAAGATGAAAAGGTATAAAAACTACATATCTATGGCTCTTCTGTTTTCACTGGGGGATGTATATGTTATTCATTTTCACACTGCTCAGAAATTGTTAAGTTATTAAAAATGAAACATCTCTGAAGAAGTAGAAATTCCTGATAATACTGCAAATGTCTTTGAGGCCATGAGAAATATGGATGTGAAATGTTTAATTTCTGGATCACCATGTTAGCTGTCATTTATCTCTGCAACATAGGCTTACTCTACTGAAATGCATTGCAGAACAGTTTCATAACTTGTAAGACATATCATTTTTTATTCATTGGTTCTAACTCTCCTGGCATGCCCAACAAACATATTTTGAACATTAAAATCTGTGTAGTGATTCTCTTTTAAATACTACATACTTTCTCAATATAGCAATTGCAGGAAAGAAAAACCTTCAGATAAATGATGAACAATATAGAAGATAATCAGTAGAACAGGGAGTGGAATTGATTCCTAATTGTCATGTTGCAGCTGCATTCCAAAAATGTCCGGACTTCACATTCAGATTGGTATGGCAAAAACCAGGCTGTGCTCAGGCTGAAGAAGCTGACTTAACCCTCAGCAATAAAAGAATCAGAATTCACTCTTTCATGTTGAAAACTTCCCCTTTAAAACAAAATGCACGCTTATGTATTTGCAGGATATCACAATTAATGCCATACTGAGATGGGGAGAAATTGTGGTTTGCTATGTTAGCAGAATTTCATTTCCACTTTCCAAGAGATGGAATTCCCCAAAATGACAAAGGCTGGTTGTCTGTGCTCAGTTTTTGTAGATAAAAAAACATTGCTGCAAAATTACTTGCTTCCTTTGAGCAGCTTCTTATATCGATCTTCTCAATCCTACTTGTACCAAGATAAACTGTGAAGGTCATTGGCTTAAAAAAAGGGGAAGGGATTCTTGAGGAAATAACAAATTGGGGGCAATAACAACAACAAAAAAAGGCAACCACACCCTGAATGTGTGGTTGCCAAAAATAACAAAAATACCAGTTAATACTTCAAAGTGAGAACAACCCGTTGCAGTAGCTGATCTTTAACGGGAGTTAAAACGCTGTGGGAAGTTATCTCCATGAGATGTTGATGTTCATTTGCCTGCAGGACTTTGCCGCGTACTTGGCGTTTTGTGGCATTGTCCTTCATAACGCGCAGCTGTACGAGACGTCCCTGCTGGAGAACAGGAGGAATCAGGTATGTAGTAATTTTCCAAGGTACTCTGTGTTGGTTAATTGGTACAAATGTGGATAATTTTTCAGACTGCCTCTATGCTTCTTGAGAGGGAAAAAAGAGAATATAATATAAGCATGTTTGAGCAGCTCTGAAACACAGCAGACTGTATCTAAATGATGTTTTCACCAAATGAGTTCAGTAGGATCTGTTAGAATTACAGCAGATAATAAAGTCTTAAGAAATGTAAATGTCACTGGTTTTAGAATGCACAGATGAGCAATGGGAAACTATTAGATTTCCTGAGGACAAGTAACCGTGTTGTCTGGATTTCTCAGGTTTCATTTGATGACCTATGAATGCCTAAATCTATTCTGCCTCTGACCAAAACCATCAGCCAGCCATCTGTGCAATTTACTTCTTCCCTGAGAAGTGTCAAACCCGCTGTTATTGACTATTCCTTGCAGTCTGTGTGAGAGCCAGGATTTAATTTTGGTCACAGACATACACGTTGACTTCCTTGATTCAGAGAAGACTCAAAGACAGTAGTAATAAGGATAATTAGAGCATATAAATCACAATTAGGCAAAATTTCACAGAAGAGTTTTTCCCCAGGTGCTTCTTGATCTTGCCAGCCTGATCTTTGAAGAGCAGCAGTCTTTGGAAGTAATCCTGAAGAAGATAGCTGCCACTATAATATCCTTTATGCAAGTGCAGAGGTGTACCATCTTCATAGTAGATGAAGATTGTCCTGTAAGTAGGTTTGTTTTTTTTTGTTCTAAAGGCAGAAGTGCTTATTCCCTGGGTGTGATCTGGGCTTCCCTCCGTGCTGACTTAGGAGTATTTCTGACTCATAGTATGTTCTGTCGTCTTTTCATCCTCTGTCTTTAATTTTATGGCGTCTTCTCAGGTTGGGTGTTGAGAGGTTTTGGTCTTTTGCATAGTCAAAGAATTTCTGTGCTGACAGATAAATGTGGCACAGCTTGTAAAAAATAAGACTGGCATTTCTTCTCAGAGTCAGCAGTAGAGACTCAAGAGACTTCAACGATACTTTGAGCTGTATCACAAGGTAACTTTGTGGTAGAATCCTGTATAGAATTGAAATAATTTTACACTTGACTACAGAATAGGCCTTGACAGCTGCAACAAGGTTTTCATGAATGATACTATTCTAATTTATGACACCCTTACAGACCTGTGTATTACAATATCCTCTTGGTATTCCAGGATACATTTTCTAGTGTGTTCCACATGGAATCTGAGGAATTGGAAGATTCTGCTGAAAATCTGAAGAGGTAAACCAATGAATTCAGACTTTTGTTCATCTCAGGAGAATGCTGGAGAAATGATGCTTTCAGTATTGTTTTCATAATAACAGACCTTATTTCTCCTGGGTCCCATGTATTACTGCTATTTTTACAGAGCAGGTTTTGCCCTGAAGTGTGCACAGACAGAGTGTCTTGCCTTAGGAAGACCCCACTGAGCAGAACAGAAGAGCAGGGGCCTGATCTCTTCACTTGGCCAGGTCGCAGTACATGGTTGTATCACAGGGCTAAACTATGGGAATATTCAAAATGGGAGAAGTAACGTTCTAACTTGGTGAGCTGCTCTAAAACTGATCTATAGGAAATATGCATAAACAACTATGGTGTAGAGCCAGACATAGCCACATTATCGTATAATAATCCTATTAATGTTTTTAATCAATTCTTTTAATAATAATCCTTATATTATAAGGAAGCTGATTTAAAGAACATGGCTGACTAAATCAAGAATGAAGTCCTAAAGTTCTAACTCTCAGTCATCTTTGAGAAACCATTAAGAAGTTCAGCTGGGAGGAAGGGAGCGGTAGAAATACCCGAATGAAAATACCCAAATTAAATGGTTTCCAAATTTAGCCTGAACCTCTGTATTGAAGTTCGAAAATAACTGTCTCAATTACTTTTCTGTCATCAAAGACAGTTTTTTTCAAATAATGTCAAAAAGAGACACAGTTGTATATAAAATGCTCTACTATGAATGTTGTGTGCAGAGAGAAAATGGAGATTTCTGTACCCCTTTGTGTTTTTTGGTAATAAACATTTATTGTATTAAAATTAATTCCACATATTGGAATACAAAGAATAGTTCCCATCTTCCAGTCCTCTGAGGGTTCTTATACCAGGAGGATAACAAAAGTCAAGAGGAAAGCTCCAGGAGCTTGATGGGAATAGGTTTATTGTTAGGGCATATGTCTTCCAAGGCAGGCAAAGGGTCTAAGAGAATTAAAATGCCTTAATTAAATAAACTGTGAGTAAAAGAGTGGAGATGACTGATTTGTAAAGAGACTTTATTTCCTCATTTGGGATAAACAGCTTTATTTCAGTAACAGAATCTCCATATGACTGATTGTGTCTTTACTTGTAGAACAAATTTGAAATGAACTTAGAAGCAGAAAATTCCCAAATGATACCTGCTGCACACTCTAACTAATAGGTGAATTTCATCCAGTATCGGTTTTGAAGTGTATCAGATTTGTGAATGGAGCTGGTTTTCAAAAGGTTGTGTTTATTTCAATATAAACCCAGCTGTTCATTCTCTCCCCTTCTGTGTAAACTGTGGGGATTTGTGTGTTTCTTCAGCCTGGTGTTCAGTGTTAATGCTGTTGAGTCCTATGGAAAGGGTGGAATGCATACACCAGTGCACTCTGCAGCTGTGTGATGACAGCTGGATTAAGATACAGGATGGAAGTCAACTCCATTATCTATCTATTAGTTGTATCTATAGATCCTTTGCTCTTACAGGAAAGATATTACTCTTACCTGGTTGGCATAATAAAGGACTCATTTTCATGCTAAGCACATAATAATGATGTTGTATCCTTCAGGGACTACGATACAAACAAAATCAACTACATGTATGCTCAGTATGTCAAGAATACCATGGAGCCACTCAACATCCCAGACGTCTGCAAAGACAGAAGATTTCCCTGGACAGTAAGTAAAATAAGCTTAGATGTGAAAATCAGGATCAGAGGATGTTTTCCTGTTTGCCTTTCAAGCCCTTTTTGTTTACCCCTTTTTTCTGTTAATGAAATGGCCTCAGAATAATGGAAACAGAAAGGAAGATGCACAGCAAGTACTGGGAGGCCCTCAGAAGTTCCTTCCCTCTTATCCTTTCCTTTCTTATTATTCCCTTCCCTTGCATTATAGATGCAAAGTTCTTTGCTGGTTTGGAGGTGGAACAAATTCACTTTGCTTTGGGAGCTTTTCCTTCATACTTCATCAAGTGTGAGCTTGTGGTGTGGTTTACAACTGAGCACATGGACACTGGAGAGCGAGGAGGGAAGGTCACTTGGCAGGACTCAGATTCCAGTCAGGTTGCCTTCAGAACTGTCATTAACAAAACCCAAATTTGTAATTCTGTTTTCCTATCCCTGCAGAACTTACAAAGATGCCTGCTCTTCTAACTATGTTTAAGCCTGTTGGCTAGAGGGACCCAGGCAGAGGAGTTATTATGCAGGTGGCTTTTTTACCATTGTTCTGAGATACAGAACTAAGAGGTCAGAAAATGTGATTGTTCCAGTAAGTGGAAAGAAGGGGCAGGTCCTGGTGGGGAGCTGTGTTGCTTCCCTTTTTATTGTGCAAGGTTTCATGAGTGTTCTAGAGTGGATTTCTAGGAATAACAACAGGAAGAGTGCATAGCACTTAGCAGGACAGGGCCCAAAGCTCTGAACCACAGGACTGGAAGTACAGACAGAATCCAATGGATATACTGTATAGATCAGTAAAGAAAGAGGTGATTATTTTGATTTATTTAAAAATAAAATTAATAACTTGAGAATCATCCAAGCAACTGTTTGTCTGTAACAGTAGGGTTAGAGTTATTTTGGGTTTTTTCCCCTGGAATACACCTTATGCATGTAAAATAAACTAATAAAAACAAAATAACAGTGTTCTTAGAAAGAATTCTGGATAATGTTGTTTAGCACACAGTGACTGCATCTGCACCACTGCATACGAATAGTCTCAAGGCACTGTAGGCTAAATGCTTTGCAAGCTGATGAACCCTGACATGAGGGAAATCCCAGGTGTTCCTGGTGCCCTAGAAACCCTGTCTTGCCTCTTTCTTTGGAGGACATTCAACAGCATGTTTAGTCACCTCATGAAAATACCTCTGTGGTTTGGTGGCCTGAACCACCCAGGATGTGGCAGGAGCCAGAACAGCTGCCTGGGTTTATTCATGCAAGAGCTGTGATGTTGCCTACCTTGGGTTCTGGCCACTTCCAAGGACAGGACAGAACCAATGCTCAAGTTTCAGCTGTCATGTGTCTGTGTTCTTCCCTGAACCAACAAGGTTAGTGCAGTGGAGACCAAGTTCAAGTATCTACAACACTCCTTAAAGGCATTTAAGTCTGGTCTTGCCTTAATCTCCTTCCTTTTCACTAATACTGGGTCAGGGGTTTTTATTAAGCTCTGTGGGTTTATCTCCAGTTCTCTCCTCTTTGACTTTTAGGGTGAGATGCTGATAATCTCCCTTTTTTTTTTTTTTTTTTCCCCCAGCTGATTGCACAGGTACCGAAGTTGAGAAAACAATCCTGCTCCTGAGTTATTCCGTATAACCCACTTGATAATGGGCTGCTATTAAGTAGTAGTAGTTGAGTTCCTGGAGTCATGTAAAGTATGTGGCATGAAGTAATCCTTTAATTCTTTCTTGAAAGAATCACATTTCCTATTGCCACCTGTAAGCATTACAGTGTTTGTGCACTTGCCTGCCGAGATACTGTCTACAGTCCTTGCACAGCACCAGAGAGCAGAGCAACAATAGTAAAAAGCAAAACCAAGATAACCTTTTGATTGGAAATATTAATGGGTGCCCATTTTTTTGTCACACACAATTAGACATTGGACCAAATGTATTTGTCAGCAACTGCCACATTTTTCCAGGAGCAGTCAGAGCAGAGCCACGTCCCTCTCTCATCAGGTATTTGGGAAAGAGGCATTGTCTTTTTGTTTCAGCCTCTCACTCCCAAAGAAATTCAGTCTCCTTTTGGAGCATGAGGCATGATGGAAAGGCTTTGGAAGGGTGCAGAATGTTGATCTAGCTGGTAGTAGTTTTCCTAACTGTTGTTTGTGTGCACACTCTTTGAAGACGATTGCTTTTTTTAAGGAATATGTAAGCAAAGTATTGGTTTAGACCTACAATTAGCCACCTGATCTTAGTCCTAAAAGTTGTAACTGTAATTTTTGTTTGTTTCACAGAATGACAATCCAGAAAATGTAAGCCAGCACATAAAGAGTTTGCTGTGTACACCAATAAAAAATGGGAAAAAGAATAAAGTGATAGGTAGGTATCTCTACAAAAAATATTGTTGTACATTTCATGGAAATATTTGTGCTCCACAGGAAAATCCCAGCAACATGGAATCTCTAGCAAGGAGAAAAGATCTTGAATTATCATGTTTTCAGTTAACAAGTCCACTGCAATCTTGAGTATGAAGTGGTTGCCTGATAAGTTAGCAACGACTAGAGTGAGTGTCAGCCTATGTTCCTGGCATCAGTAAGTTCCACAAGCAAACACAAGATAAAACATACTGATCCCTAGATAGCAGCATGAATCCAACTTCCTCAACTCTACAGAATTTGGCAAGTAAATGTTAAGAGTTCCAAGAATGCATTTTTAATGGTTTTCAAGTAATTTTCTTTGACAATTATGGTAAAACTGCATAGTCCAAATTATATAGTAAATATGAGGTCTCTTTTTCTGAAGTCAGATTTTTTTTTTTTACCCTCCCAAGTGGAAAGAGAAACATCATCTTTATATAATGGAGTTCTCTGACTTTTTTTTTTTTGTATTAGCTTCTTTCCTGAGTTCTTTTATTACTTTATTTAAATATTCTAACAAACCCTAGAAGACCAAGATGAAGACTAAACTGTTGAGCTTTAATTAGAGATATTTCACTATGCTGTGAGCTACTGATCTCATGGATTTTTTTCTATTGGGATTTTCTATGGAAGTTGAAACAGAAAGTTTCAGTCAGGCCACCCATTTAGGTGAGTTTTTCAAATCTGAGTAATTCTCATTGGGAAATGTTCTTTGAAGTTTTTTATGGTTTCACAGCTGCCTAACATTGAGATATTTAATAGGGCAAGGTCAAGAAGTTGTCTTTGGGACAATACCTAGAAGCTCCTTTACCATACTGTACAGCATGTATGACTATTATTATAAACCTGCTTCCTTCTTTTAATATTAGTATAGCCAAAAGCAGAATCTGGGAAGTGGGATTGGGGTGGGAAAAACTGGCCACAGCAAAACCAAGCAAATCTTACTGGCAAGAAAGAGGAAAAGGAACTTTTTTATTCTCCTGACTTGTGCATTTCTCAGGTATGTAGTGAAAGCTTTACAGAATCCTGCTGTGGTTTTATAACTATGTCCCAGTAAAGGACTGGAGCTCCTTTATTTGTCATATATGGACCCCTCTGTGCTTTGGGGAAGTATTTGAAAGAGGTTAAGGAGTCTTAAGTGCTACATAGGATATTTGCTGCAGTTCTCTGTGTTTTTTTCAGAGACATTTATGTGCATCCAAATGCTGCATCTTTTAGAAATTCATTTGATTTTGTGGCATATTCGCTGTTGGGTCTTAATCTTGTATTTGCTACATCACTGTTGCTATGGGAATAATTATGTCATAAACCATGCTGGACAGAGATCTGAAAGTGAGTTTCAGGGGATTTTCCTATATAGTTTTATAAATCAGCTGCTTCTTTCCCAGGGCAAGTTAATCTTGTTCCTTATTTGATGGGATTGTATTTTTACTGGGATTCTGTGATCTTGTCTTCTCATTCCATTAAGGTTCAGAATCCTGTTAGCAATACTCAGATAACACAATTCCTGGGATATATTTGCCACCGGCCAGGAAAATACTGGCTTTTATGCTTGAAACTGTTAGTACTCACACTCCTGAGACTGAGAAAAACATTTGCACTTAAGACAATAATCGCCCCCAAAGCAGTTTTGGCCAAAGACAGTATGTTCTTATAACGCAGCTGCTTTAATTAATATTCTGATTTTTACCAGAAATTACCATCTGCTGGGTAAAACTAAAGGGCAGTATATGTCTGAATCTCCCTCTGTCATGAACTTAAGCTGCAACAAGGTGTGATAGAAGTTACCTGGCAGCATTTTCAATGATCTGTGCACAGATGAGTCCAGAAATTTTTAACATAAAAGAAACAGATGCAGCTATCAACAAGTTGGAATCTAACAAGCTGAATTCAGTAAGATGCTTTTCAAGGAGTTCAGTGGTGTTTGGAGCAGGCTGTAACTCCATCACATCCTCATGGAATTGGTGACTAGACTTAAACTCTGAAACACAACTTGGGTGTCTCTGTTTAGTTCATTTACTTAATTTCCCAGTACTCACTCAAATAAGGAAGCGAAAACTGTGTACCACTGTTCTGACTTTCCTAAATGTTCTTTTGGCATGGATGCAAAAATTTAATTAGCCTCCAAAGGACAAATTGTCTTTAGGGATTAAATCAATCTAGAATACTATTAATAATAAAAGTTAGGATCAAAACGACCCTAGAATTTCACAGGATAATCAAGTCTTTGAAGCTCTCCTTTTTTGGTTTACAAATCCTAATAAATACTTTTGAATCTACTAAGTAATATATAATGATTTGATAATGTTTTAGCTTTTATTCCATAATACAGAGAAATTACTCTTAATAAAAGGGGATAACCCTGTGTGTCCCTTCTGTGTATCCTGGTGATTTATACTGCAGGCTAAACTGCCCTAGACTTAATTCCTGCTGTTCCATGTAACAGGTGATGTGTTAGTAGTTCTCTGCATTGCTTCTTTTCGTTTCTCTATCCTGGCACAGGCGTTTGCCAGCTCGTGAATAAGATGGAAGAAAACTCAGGGAAGATCAAGGCTTTCAACAGAAATGATGAGCAGTTCCTGGAAGCATTCGTCATCTTCTGTGGCCTGGGGATCCAGAACACACAGATGTATGAGGCTGTAGAAAGAGCCATGGCCAAACAGATGGTGACATTAGAGGTGAGCTCAAAGTCTAGGTGGTCCTTAATTAGCCCAACCTCTGATTTTTCTCCAGACCCTGTGTGCTCTACACATCGGAACAGAAACTGTTCTCCTCCAGGACAACTTGGCCTGTTGAGTTGCTCAGGAAGTTTGCTGCTTGTTTCTGGATCTGCCAGCAGACTGTTTCATTTGGTGTTGCCTTTTTGCTTTGCTCGTGACATTTGCTGGTGGGCTGGACAAGTTTTTTCCTCGCCCTGAGGCTGCACATGGCAACGCAGCAGGCGTGTTCTGCTGCATAGGAAGTGGTTTGGTGAATTAGGGGCTTCCTTTGCTTGTCTGATGTTTTCTCTGATGATTTTGGCTCAGCCCTTTAGGTGAATGGAGTAACAGAAGCATTATTGTAGGTTTTCAGTAATTTCCTCAGACTCCATCAAATCATATCAAGATGGACATCATCTGGTCTCAGCCTTGCAACTGGTTATTGTTAAGTTTAATACCTGAAGAGGGCTTTAGTCTGAGAAGCTGAATTCCTCAGAGGCAATTATTTGAAGCTGGAAGTGAAAACTTTGTAGGCTTTGGATCTCCTAACATTCATTATGTAAACAGTGTTTGCAGAATTCCTAAAATGGGGATCGTTTCTAAAAGAAACCTTACGACTCTCAAAGAGTCCCCTGTTAAGTCATGTTAAATAAAAAGGGGATACAATAATTGTCAGAATAATTAGTTTATATTGTAAATTACCAATTCTGTCTCCTACTGTAATGCTTTATGAATAATATAGGAAGTCCAGACAGATTATACATTAGCACAGAAGATGGGTTCTTCAAAAAATAGTCTCTAGTTGGCTAAAAACATCCATAACATTATGACCTATGTTCTCAAGAGCTAAAAACTATGAGCTTATTTTGTTAATTTAAAACAAACATATTGTCTTTCAGACTCTTGTGCCAAATTTCAGTTAGGGCAAAACTTTCCTTTATGTCTGAATAAACTCCTGAAGGAATTACTATGGCAACAATGTCAGGCTCATAATTATAGCTGTTTCGTGTATTATTTGTCTTTGAAAGTGGAGCATGAAATATTTCCAAAGAGAAAATCGGAGTTCTTTGCGCTTTTATAGAAACTATTTATGTTTCCTTGGCCTAATTATCTCCAGAAGTTCTGTGCTGTGGGAGATCTGTGCAAGTTGCAGATATCTCCCCTCATGCATTCAGAGCTCCCTTAAAACCTGTGTGGGCCCTGCACGGGCAATAGATATCATCAGCAAATGCAGTGCAATGCTGAAAAGTGTGCTTTAAGGGAAAGTACCCTTTTATGACATTGCTCCCTCTTTTTTTTTTATACTAAGGGCTCCTTTTTTTCTTTCTGTAGGTTCTCTCATACCATGCTTCTGCTGCTGAGGAGGAAACGAGGGAGCTGCAGGTAACAGTGGTAATTGAATTTTTTACTATTACTATAGAAATATTTCATTAATAGAACAACAGAGAGCAGTCTTTACAGACGTGATCCCTACACATGCAGTACGTCTTCCAGAAATAACAGTTATAGCAAAGCTTACACTGATGGTTTCCTGCATTGATTCAATAGATTACTTGAAAGGAAAACATCACAATGTCTACAATCAGAGATAGAGGCTGGCCAGAGCGCTGCAAGAACCAGAAAAAAATGTTGAGAACTCTTCATTCTGCAGCTAAGTCTGAGTGTTGTGTATCTTATAGCTTTGGTCCCTTTCAAGCGTCCCAAGTACGGGTGCAGCTTTATAGCCTTAGTACAAATTCTTTATTTAATTTTTAATGTAGTGGGGGTTATTTTATTATGATTATTTTTATGGTTGCTTTTCTGTGCAATGTCCTGTTCTGCTCATGTTTAATTCTGTGTGTAGAAACCACTGCCTGAGGAAGAACTATTGCTATGATTTCAAGCCCAGTTCAAAGCACAGCATGTGCTTAGTTTCTCTAGGTCTCTGCTAGAGCAGATGTTCCAGGGAAATAGCATCACCTCTGCCACACAAAAACAAATGGGAGGGATGGAGAGGAAGGTAGACGTGGGGGACCCCAGGCTGGGTAGTATGAGACTGGTGTGGGCAAGCAAGGTGTAAGATTAAGGATATTTCAAGAATGGGAAGTGTCACAGAGCTTTGGAACCTCAGTCCTACCACGCTGCTGCCCAGCAATAAAGAGCCATTGACAAGACCAGGATGCAGCACATCTCCTGAGGTTTCTCTGCAGGGCTTGTGTTGTAACCTCTGTGGTTTCTTCTGGACTACTAAATAAAACAGAAGCACAGCAAACCTAGAACTGGGCCAGTGTCCACTCCCACTTAACTGTACATGTGCCTCCTACCATAATCCTGGTTTGTGTCAGCCACCACTCTCTACAGAGGTATCAGGACGCCACGGACCAGAGCACAAGAACAGGCCTTTTTATTTTGCTCTTGTCTAATTTGTATAGTTTTTTATTTTGCATGCATATCACTGTATCAAACCAGCCAGTATAGATCAAAATTATATTTCTGGGTATGCCTTTTTGTGATTTGCCCTGTTTTACTTCTAAATAATCTGGCAGCACAAAAGATAGATGCTTCATCAGGCTGTTGGACTAGAAAATCATTGTAGGTCCCTTCCAACTGGAGCTATCCTATTCTGTTTCATTATCTGCCTTGTGGAATAGACTGCAGTAAAATTTTTCCCTTTCTTTATACTACAGAATATCATTGCATCAGTCACCTCCTTTGAGCCTGGGTACAACCCGTGTTTTATCACACAAAGCAAAGGAAAGAAAGCAAAACTGTTTGTAGTTGCCACTCGGTTTCCACAGTGCTCCCATGTTTTCCACAGCCACCTTTTTGCTGTCAGGAATTTTTGTTGCCCTTGTAGTTCCAGCTCAGGCTGAGCTTTGGTTTTCCCATCTCCATCCCTACACACTTGGTGATGTCTCAGTGTTCTTCCCAGGTGGCCCATCCCCACTTCCTCCTGTGTGCTTCATTTTTCTTTTTGAGCTCAGTCAGAACTTCCCTGTTCATCCATGCTGGCCTCGCTTTAATGCACTCCAGAATGGGCCATGCTGGTGTTGGAGGGGATCCTCGAAGGGAATGCCTTGGTGTATGACATATGGCATGAAGTTATAAACTTGATCTGTAAGTTTGTCAGTCATAATAGAAGGCAAGTTTTAAAAATTACTCTCTATACTTAACTAGGCAATGAGATGGACTGACTAATTATTCACTATTAATTACCATTAATACAATGCTTGTAGTAAGCAATAGGAATTGAAAAGTCACAGTTATGCAAAGAAGGGAATTCACTGGCACATTTTCTTCTTTTCTTGACTATCTCATGCTCTTTATAATATTCCTGAGGTGGAGAAACTGAGCAAGAGGCTGTATAACGGTCAGTGCTCACAGAAGCTGACCATAGCTCAATAACTTGAAATTAAAATACCTGATGAACGTCCATGCTGTAAAATGGGGGGCAGAAAGCTCTTCTGGCTTCAGTAAGTGAGAGAAAATATTTACTCTGGTTAAATAACGCTTATATAGCTACAGAGTGCAGGGGCTTTTATGTCTCAGCTGAAGTGAAGCTTACTGTTGTGGCTGTCAAAGGCAGGAGATCAAGGAGGGGAAAGATAAATTTTGAATCAAGTGAGAGCACAGGCATGAGGTGCTCTGTTCAGCTCCTAGTGTGTCCTTCCAGCCCCTTTCCTCATGAAATACCAGATGGGGTCTTTCAAAATGATGTCAGTAGAGTTCCTGGATGGTTGCATTGTTTGCCACTGAACGTAACAGGTCTGGTGGTTCTTTCCTATGCTCAGGGGTGAAATGCCACATGAATCCAGACTGAGGGGCACAAAACTACTGGTACAAGAATTTTTTTGTTCCTGTGTAAATATCCTGTTTTTCGTAATCCTCCATTATTTTCTGATTCTAACCCAGAAAGATAACAGCAAACTTATATGAAACACAAACTAGTAGATGTAGTGATGGGGATTTGCATGCTACATCTAATAATACTGGAGATTATGACACATGATTATTTTTCAGTGCCTCAGCCTCCTGGGACACAGTCCCCAATACTGGAGCAATGTTTTTCCTAGAATTACAAAGAGGAAGATAAACACAGATGTTTCTTTCCTTCACCACTTCAGATTTACCTGATTTTTTTCGATCCACACTCAGATTGAGGTGAAACAGCTGTGAGGAAGTAGCACTGAGAACTCCCCCTTTTACTGAAAAACCTGATGTTAAATTTGGTTCTATAGTCTAAGATTTAGCATTTATTTTGTTATAGACTTAACCTTAACATTTGTATTTTCAAGAGCAACCAATACCTATGCTCCATATTTTATGTCTAGAAGAAGTAGAGTTGTAATACATGGAGATGTTACTGATAATTAAAAATATAGATTAAAAAGTATAGAGTTGGGGAGATTTTGTGTACTTGGTAATTTCAAATTTCACAGTGAAAGTTTATGCTTTTACTCAAATTTTCATCACAACCATTGTCCATAGGTTTTAAAGATTACTGGTCACAGGTGAGCCCTGATTTTTCAGGTTTCCAGCCCTGAGAAAGCTCTACCTTGTGGACATGTTCTGACTACCATTGTGCTGCATGTGGATCCTGTTAGGAAATCTGTTTTACTGCCATCTTTCCTCACCAGTTTTAGAAAAATGTCAGCAGTTACAGATTTTAATGTCTGCACGTCCACAAAAACAAACATGTGACTCCACTGCCTTATTTTCTCATTCTCCCAATTTCATACATACTCTTGGTTACAATTTTCCTCAGGTGATTTAGATAACAGGCTGATCATGAAATTGTTCTTTTATCCTCCTGATCTGTGGAAAAGCGTGTGTTAAATCTACGCTAACAAGGTAATGTTAAACAAGAAGGACTAAGGGAAGATAAATGAGAAGTAATCATCACTTTTCAGTATCATGTGAAGGTCAAATTTAGTGTCTCACCACTTCTGTGTTGGAAAAGCAGGTATTTATGCTATACTTTCCCTTCCCTAGTGCTAAGTTGTGTTCTCTCCTTCTTCCCTAGGCTGCTGTGGTGCCATCTGCACAGTGTCTCAACCTGACTGACTTCTACTTCAGTGATTTTGAGCTGTCAGACTTTGAAACAACATTGTGTACAATTCGAATGTTCACAGACCTCAACCTGGTGCAGAATTTCCAGATGAAACACGAGGTATGAACACTGTCAAATATTGCTTCACAGACAAAGGAATTGTTAGAGATCTGGGAGAATAGTGAAAGGACCTCGCAGTAAACAGAACTGGGAATCTCTGTTACAGGGTAGTTAGCAAACTAGGAATGTACATAAAGTATTGGGGTCTGTCCTCAGTTTTCTACCAAATGATTAATTTTACAGTCTGTGATGAATAGACTGAAAAACAGAATACTGGGGAAGGAGATGACATCAACTTCTCAGTACGTCAAAGGCTGTTATAAAGAGGACACTGATATTGTTCACTTTGTCCATATAAGGTAGTAATTATCTTAGTATTTTCCTACAAAAGATTAGATATCATGGTGAACTTCATAGCTGTGGAGATAATAAAGACTGAAGCAGATTACTTCTGTGGGCTGTGGACATTTCCCTGATGGTTTTTACCAATAGATGCAGTTGTAGATGTGCATCTGTCATAGGTGATCGAGACAGGTGTTCTTACTGTGCTTCTGGACCTGGAGATAAAATAGGTAATCTCTTCTGCCTCTTCAGTCAATGCACACAGTATCTATTTGCAAAAATCTCACTTTTAAATAATTTATTTTTGCTTTCTATCTTTTTTTCCCCACAACAAAGTTCAGTATCAAAATGCAAGATTAATTTGGAAGGCTTCATAGGCAAACAAATTAGTCAAACACAACATGTATTTATTTTCCATATCAGTAGCTTATAGACCCATTTAGATTAGTAGTGTTCAAGGGCCAAAAGGAGCACTGTCCAACCTAGTCTGATCTCTAGAATATCCCAGTATTTACTTTCACCTCTGTAGTAAGGTCAAATACTTGTACTTCCTTAAGGGCTGTGTCCAAACAGAAGAGAGGGAGTCAGGGAGGCTGATAATGGGAGGGCTTCAAGTTCCTAGTGGAGTAACTGCAGTGGATTTGCAAAAGCAAAGTAACACCATGGGAACAGACAGGCAAGTATGTGTCAGTAGAAGCAGTACATTGACAGCTTTGAAGCTACAATTCCAGCTTCCCACACTAAAGCTAAAGAAAAGTGGCAGCTGCCTATTAGTCCTTTTTAACAGTGGGAAGGCAGAGAAAACTGCTGCTTTTGTTTGTGTGGAATCCTTTCTGTGGGTGAATGAGACTGCATTTTCTGTCTTTGACTAGGAACAGTACAAATTCTGTGCAAAGTAGGCCCTGGAGGCCCAGCAGCATCTAACATGGAGCACTGTGCTGTATCAATTTAAACCAAGGACACTGCTTTAGTGCACATCAAATTATTATCTGACCTTCTTACCATCAGTTTCATACAAGTAAAATACAACCCACAACTTTTAACACTTTTGAGTAAAACACCCAGGACATGGTTTCTCCCTGCATAAAGGAGAAACTACCCAGCAATGTAGTAATCTTTCTCTCTTGTGCTTTCCAAAGTCCAATTCTGCTTGTTTTTTGACAAGCCGATCAGAGGGAACAGCCACACTTTCAGAGTAACTCTTAGGAGGACTGCATAACTGGATAATACATTTTCTCCATCAAAGATGTCATTATAAAGAAGGAAATTTTTTTTTCCTCTCCCAGTTAGCTCAGCATGCCTCAGTCTCTGAATTAGCAGCAGTGCTTCTGACACTAACATTTAGCCATTCCTAAAAAAAACCCCAAACTCAGTTATTACCTACTCACTGAGGCTTACAACTAGTGGTTGTAAGCGTGTTCTTATCTATGTGCACAGGTAAACGTATGTTGTATTTGAATTTGAGCATAAAGCATTTTTTTCTAAGGGAGTTTCCAAGTGGGATTAGAGAGAGCTTTGTTTTCATAAAAAGAATGTATTTCTAATACATTTAAACTCTGTGATGCTGTTTCTTAAAGGTTCTCTGCAGGTGGATTTTAAGTGTGAAGAAAAACTATCGAAAGAATGTTGCCTACCACAATTGGAGACATGCCTTTAATACAGCACAGTGTATGTTTGCTGCTCTAAAATCTGGTAAAATTCAGGTACATTTTGCTGTTTCTGTATTAAGAATCTCTGGGGCTAAACAAACGATACAGTGATGCGTAGTTCTGATTGTCATGTCAGTAAGATGTTCATCGTTCCATGGTAGTGCAGGAAATCAAAATATTTCTGCTGAAAACTTCTGGCTTTAAGGGCTTGGTTTGTGAAACTGTTGTTTTATACCCAGTTTTGGTAAATCCTCTGAAATGGTCAGCTGGATGTTCCCAGTGGGACTGTCTCAACTAAGGCACGTCTATGGTTATGTCCTTTTTTAAAGCTTATGCTACAAGCGAGTCAAAAAGGTGGGGAAGAAAAGCCTGACCCAATTTCAGGATGTTTCCTTAAAATATTCAAGGGGAAATTTTTTGAAGTTCAAACACGTAGCTGAGTGCAGCTTTAGACAAACAGCAGCACATAAAATACAGAAATAAAGAGTTAAATGTTCATTTCAATACTTTTGAACAAATTTTCAACCTTCCAGTTAAAGATACATAATGGAAAAAAAACTCTAATCATTTTCGTTAGGGCTGGGTTGAAATACTAGATGATCCCCATTGAAGGGGTGGAATCCTTATTGATTAATATTCTTCCAAAACATGTTTCCATGTTTTGTTTTTATATTCCTGAAAGAAACAATGTTTCTGTTCATTCAGAATTAACCCCTTTCTTCACTTTGACTACAGACAGTTGTTATTAGTTGCTTTATACTACATTACAGTAAACACTTCTGAGAACATAAATCCCATGTGTAGGTCAAAACCCAATGCCAATAAGGAAGAAGAATTTCCTTCCTCCACAGACAGTCTCCCTAATAAAAAAGACAAAAGGTGTTGGAAGAGACAAAGGGAAGGGCATTCCTCTTCCTTCTGTGCTGGAATGGACGTGGTAGTTTTGCTCTGTGTGCGGTCGAGCAATCTCTGCTGATCCGGATGGTTTGATTGCTATTTTTGGAATCCTCTCAGTCTCCACTGCAATTTCCATAAATTGTTTATTCCTAACTACCCTGGATTCACTGCACGCTGACTCTCATGCCCTAGATTCTGGAGTCTGTACAGCACTGAACAAAACCCTCTCAAGTTTTCCTAGTCTGAGGGCAAGAGCCAGCACTGGGGGACACATCTTCCTAGAAGAAACATAAAATGAACCGTTTTCAAACTGAGTTGTCTTTTGACTGGACTAAGGACAGGTTTCATTACCTAGAAAGTAGATGTAAAACCCTTTGTGCAAACTAAATCCCCAGCTCACTTCTGGCATTACTCTTTACATCCAGAGCAAACTGACTGACTTAGAAACACTGGCTTTGCTGATTGCGACTCTGAGCCATGACTTGGATCACAGAGGAGTGAACAACTCTTACATACAGAGGTAAGCAAGTCTGAAAGAAGTTCAATACAAGCAAGTAACAAAACCACAGAGATAAATCAGGTACAACCTGATGGATTTGATGACGTGAGGCTGTGCTAAGGAGCAGGTTTTTACAAAGCAGTAAGTGCAAGAACAGGCAGAACATGAGTCCAAAGCGAAGATGCACTATGATGGCAGATGAAGTGAGCTCCTCGCAGACTGCAGGGACAGTGTTTTCCTGCTCCTGTTCCCCCAGTTCCATCACCTTTTTCCCATCAAGTGACAGCAAAAGGTCCCAGCTTCCAAGGAACAGCATGCAGGAAACGTGCAGCCTTTCAGATGGCTCTCTGCCCAACCAGCTCACTTGGGCCAGCACAGCACTGAGATCTGCAGTCACTGGACACAAAGGTGCCTCCCTACCATTTTGGACTTGGATTGTTTTACTCATGGGTTGGACATGTATTTTCAGAATTCCAAGTCGATTTGAATAAGATGCACAGTTAAAATCAAATCAAAAATGTATGACTGTTTTGCACTGATTTTGGTTGACTGTGCTCTTTAATTCAGATCCACTCTGGAATTACAGAAAAGCCTTTACTATGTAAAAAGACAGTAAGTTTAAAACCTTGAAAAAATACTTCTACTAAAAAAAATACTTTAGGGTTTGAAGTTATCAAAATGAAACATCTGAACTAGTATAAAATTTTCTCCATGTTTTAGTTGTTAACTAAAAATACTTTCTTATAATTTATTAGGTTTCAAAAATGCCCCAAATGTGTTTTTCAGTGAATCTGTTATCACTTCAAATAACAGTGTATGATTCTTTGCTTAAATACATTGCCTGACTTACAGCATGGCATGATGCGATTACTGTGATATGGCACTATGTCCTGGTTTGACCAGAAATGGGGGGGAAAGATACCCAGAAAGATATACTTGTATCTTTTTCTGGCAGAGCTGGACAGTGGTTTGAGGGGGAAAAAAAGGGCCCTTTGGAAGAAGTGGTCTGCTGTTCTCACTGTGTGGGAAGTAGGATACTAAGGGAGGAAAAGCTTGTTTGAGACAGATACTGAAAGGCAGAAAATAAGTAAGCTGAAGCAGAATTTCTGCCTTTCAGACATATGTTCAGAATACACTGACTGATGTGTAAAGAGGAAAAAAAAGCAAACAAACTCCAAAACTGCACAAAACTGAAATAGTAACTTTTTTCTAGTTTGCTAATAGGGGATTCCAGCAGTAACTGGCCTTGCAGTGATTGGAACCAGTTAGCTATTTTTTGCTTTATTTATTTAAAAATAAAATTCCTGGAAGACATCTGGAGATGCGTCATCTCCTCTCCAAAATGTCCTGGGAAAGTGTCATAGACAGCAAAATCTAACATTTGCACATACTGTAAAGCAGAGATGATTACAGCTTGATTGAAAAAGAATTGAAAATTCCATGATTTTTTTTTTAAAACCCTCATTTAAATCTAAATGGAAAGGTTTTTTCTTTCTAGGAAAGGATTCCCTTTGTTTCTTTCTTTGAAGCAGGGAGAGTGGATACTAAGCGTATGATTCTTAAGCAGCAGGGTTTCAAAAATTAAAATGGGTCCTGGTGGTAGAAGTTCCAGGGAAGGAACTGCTTAAAAGCCTTTTGGTAGGTAGGCTGGGGGGTCATTTTCTCTTTCTTCCAGTCCCACATATAAAGCAGGAAGCCCAGAGTATGAAAGCTGGACAACCAAACCCCTGTGTTGAGAAAGAAATCCTACTAACACAAGTAGGACCTCAGCTTATTTAGCAGCAGCAGCCAGGGTCTGTAAGTACTTAGCAAGCCCTAGCTTAGTGCAGGACTTGAGAAGATAACATAAGGTATTTCTCACATATTTCTCTGTTCAGTCAGGATGAACTTTAGGAGTAGGCATCCCACTTCACGCAATGGGAATTTCACCCGGCATGTGTTGGCACCACCCTTCAGTTTGTTTCCTTACAGAAATATGCAAACATATTTGCTCTATGCTCCTCTTGTGGTGGTCTCGGAGGAGGTGCTGGGCAGCCAGCCCATAATCCTCAGGGGTTTGCATCTTTTAATCTCCCTTGCTGCATTTTTGTTTGTCTTTCCATCTTTCTCTCCACATTTTTGTGCTTCCTAAATCCCCAGAGTCTCCTCCTGTGACTTTTATTTGAGTCTCTGTACGCTCATTCACATAGGGACCCAATCCTGTAGCCACTAGTTCATGTGAATGATCCTTAACCATACAGAAAGTCACATGGAACTATATGCTAAAATAAGAATTTCTTACATGATTAAATGTTTGTAGGTCAGATTATAATTAGAGTAATAGATTCGGGATCAGCAGCAAAACAGACTTGCAAAAGGACCCAGATTTAGCTGAAGAGATGATAAGAACAACGTGGGACCAGGGTCTGGAAAGGAAGATAGAGCAGCAAAAGCTAAGAACTATATTGTGCAATGAGGAACAGGGAGAGAGAGGAGTTTCTGTACTTCATCTAAAGCTACTCAAACAGCAAATTCTATTTTCTAGACTAAGATAGTTTCAAATTCTACCTCTGCACAGTTGGTTTAATGCTGTTTTTCCCTGCCTGTAGTACAGCCAACATCTTGTTTCCCTTTTGGATTTTACCCGGGGCAGAGGGTAGGTAGTGATGTTCCAGTAGTTTGGTCACGGAGGTAATGGTGATGAAACACCAATACATTTACTAACACTAGGAAATGACTTGATCAACGTTTTGGGCTCCTGCAGAGGGATCACTGAGGTCAGCAGGAATTTTTCCATTGGTACCACTGGGTTTCCTATTAAGTTTGAATTATTATTTATAAGCTCAGCAGTTGAGCTGACTAAATATACCAGGCAGGTGTTTAAGATGTTAGAGAAAACCAAAACTGTCACTTAAACTTTGCTTGTGAATGAACTCTTCTTGTTACCTTTGCTTTTCATACCAGAACTGTCACTCTTTATAAACCTTTGTATTACATTCTCACTCCTTGTATGCAGCTGGTCTCTCCAGGCAACAGAAGGCAGAAAACTAGAGCTGTCAGTGCTCTGACAAAGTAACAGCAGTGTCCTTCAATCCACACTCCTGTGAAGTGGGCATTAAAAGGGAACTTATTTCTGGATGTTTAATTTGATTTCTCCATCTAATGGGTCTTTTTACTCCTCAGAAGTGAACATCCACTGGCTCAGCTGTATTGCCACTCAATCATGGAGCATCATCATTTCGATCAATGCCTTATGATCCTGAATAGTCCAGTGAGTGCCACATTCTTCTGGATGCAGAAGGAAATTGGTTTACTTTCTATTTTTGGCTTCTGGATAGAATCCCACCCTTATACATTCTTAAGTGCTCTTTATTCCTTTTTGGGTAAAGAAAGCAAATGCAGCAACTTTGAAATCCCAGTTCCATCGGTGAGTGCCACCAAACCCTTCCAAGTGTCGCCTGATAAGGAAAGCCTTGCTAGTATCCTTTTGAGTACCTGCTTCCTTGGACCAAGGGAAACAAAAGGTTTTGTTGCCATTTTGTGACCTCTTACGAACCACCGAACAAACCCAAGTCTTGCTCCCTCATTCCAAAGAACATTCCAGCCTACACATACACAAAGCAGCCCTGATGAGACCAAACCAAACACTGCTAATGTTGACATTCCAAAGTGAAGCCAAACCTCAGTTAAATATGCAAATAAAACTGCATTCTTCTTGTTTGATGTTATTAACTAATTCTGAAGCCCAGTTAGTCAGCATGCACAATCATTTCAAAGCACTGCTCCTTTTGTGCCACAGGTATGGTACTTCTGGCATTCTCTGTACTGTAATGATTTTTTTTCCTATTCAGATAGGCAAATGTGGAAAAAAGGTGGAAAAAATGGTGAAAATTGCCATTTCACCAGCTTGGTCATGCTTTGATTCAACAGGGGGCTGCTGAGCTTATATTTTTGTCTAATAGCTTGTTATTTATGCTGCTTCATAAAAGGAAAATATTGTCATTACTAGAGGTGTATAGACAGGTAGTGGAATCTCTTAAGAGTTCCTCTGCTTCGGAAGGGCAAGGAGGAGGAAAGAGAAATGCTGTGATAGAGCTAGGGGCAAATTTAATTTTGATGAATGAAATGGACTTGAGACCTTGGATGTTGCTCTGTTTACAGTTTCATTTTGCAATAGTCAATTTTGATGCTGTTGCTTGCAGCTTTCTGCCATTACTCATGAAGAGTGGAATTTTTATTTTTAAATTGTGGAATCTGCAAAAAGAAGCAGGGTAAAAGAATGACATCAGCAAGCAACTCGTAATGATTTGGTAGCTTAGCTTTTAGCAAACGGGTGTGCTGCTGCCCATTTTACTGATAACGCTGCCTTTTGGCTTTTTTTGTAAAGGGAAACCAGATTCTCAGCAACCTTTCCATTGAAGAATACAAGGCTACACTGAAAATGATCAAACAAGCCATTCTTGCCACAGACCTAGCGCTGTACATCAAGTAAGTCAGAGGCCAGTTTGGCTGAATGGTCATTGCTGGATGTTTGGAGTGAGTCATCGTCCTGCAAAATCTTTGTTTTAACTTCTTTTAAAGGAGGAGAGGAGAATTTTTTGAACTTCTAAGGAAGAAGCAGTTTAATTGGGAAGATCCCGCACAGAAGGAGCTATTTTTGTAAGTAAAAGCAGAATGCTTAAGAAGTCAGCTGATATTATTAGGCACCAAATTTCCCATGCCATGTGGCTGTGAATGTCATTAAAACCAGCAGGTCTGTGTGCTCTGGGCCTGTACAAGCTGGCACTGTCTCACAGGTCACTGAACAACTCTCTGGGTCTGAACTACTAAGCCTGCAACCTGTAGAAAAAGTATCATGTAAGTTAAGTATCATGTAAAGTTAGATGAGCATTTTTGTGCTTCCTCAAGAGTGTAGGGTCTCTGTCTAGCAACCATGTTCTTTTGCTCTTGATACTTCAAATAGTGAGTTTCTGAAAATCTGTAACTGAAGAGTCAGGGCAGACAGTTTGGTTTGAAGCTGATTCCTTACTGGGAACGAAATAAAAAGAAAACTAAGAATAGCCTTGCACAGCATCAGATCTGGGGTACCTTTATAATTCTGCTTTACTTTCAGTTGTTTTTGTGACTTTGATGTTCCCTGAAATTCTCTTTTACTAATCCCTTGACTTGGTGGCTACATACATTTCACCGTGCAGTAATTCACGATTTTCTGTTTGTTCTACAGAGCCATGCTGATGACTGCTTGTGATTTATCAGCCATAACCAAACCATGGCCAGTGCAGCAACGGGTATATGCTTAATTTTTAAGAGTTGCTAAATACAAAATGCATAACAGCTTCTGCTTCCTCCATCCGGTCCTTACTGCAAAAGCAGTGATGGAATGCAGAGCTGGAGTCTCATGGGGGGTCCCAATTGGATAGATCCACACTAGAGCTCTCAGTGTGTCAAATCTCTTACAGATTGCTGAGCTTGTAGCCACTGAGTTCTTTGATCAAGGAGATAAAGAGCGGAAGGAACTCAACATAGAACCAACAGTAAGTGGCAGGATCCTCTCCTGCAAAACAGCTTCTAGCAACAGCACTTCAAAAGCCACAGTTTCTCCCACTGACCAGAGTATAGGACCAACTCCTCCCTGTCTTCCTAGTAGTCAGTTTTCTTTTGTGTTTCCCAAACACAAAGAGTGTGTCATTATCTTTGAACCAGCAGAGCAGACTTTGTTTCCTTTTTTTTTTTTTTTTACTAAATTGTCTATGAAATACATTTGTAAATTGGTACCTATTTGCAGCCTATCCAAACCCAGTAAGTCTGCCAGTGTTTCTAGTTATTTAGGCTCTGTCAATCCAGAGTCAATCTCCTAAGGGAAGTCATGCAGTCAAATTACCTGCATTGCAACACTTCTACTGGTACCCCAGGGAGCTAAGATTGCTGTGCTGTTTAAGATGCTTTTTAATTTCAGCCTGTCTCTTTGGTTTTGGCTGGGTATTTTATTTAATGCATTTAAGCACCGAGCTTGTTTACTTCTTATCTGCAGGATCTAATGAACAGAGAGAAGAAAAACAAAATTCCCAGCATGCAGGTTGGATTCATAGATGCTGTTTGTTTGCAGCTGTATGAGGTATGGTACCTAAGAAAGAACTGCAAATCAAATACCTAAAACCGGAATTGGTCACTAGTAGACACAGATTTAAAATGAGAATAAAAGTAAAACTAGTCAGTTAAAAGCATTTTATTATATATTACATTTGGTTCATGATTCAGTTGCAGTAATTATTAGTATTTATAATTAACGGCCTGTTTGTCTGATTAATGCAATTTGTCAAAATGTTAGTAAACCTAATGGTAATTGCTGTGCTCTGTGCAAATGGTGTTAGATCCCCGAGTTGTATTCTGGATTCCAGCAGCTTCATTGAGCTGCTATGACCGTCAGGGAAAGTCACAAAATTAATGCTTTGCCATCTAGGAAAATAATGGTATCCAGGTAGTGCATTGATAGAAAGTTTTGGTGAAGAGTTTTAAAGAAATCGGAATTCTTCATACAAAAGGTGATACGATACCTATAGAAAAATGTCCCCAAGTTTAACTTTCCTCATCCCACTTTTTTTTTTTTTTTTTTTTTTTCATCACACACAAAAGCACTGCATGAGAGAAATCATTGAAATGCTTTTCTGTCCTGGTCACAAGCTGTATTAAAAGCTACTTGGTCAAATATAGCGTGAAACACAACATAATGATTTCTGATTCTCTTTCAAACCAATAAAGCCTGAGTGAGAAAATCTTTTCATTAGGACTGTAGCAAGTATTTTACAGGAGCTGAGGTGAGGAATAGATAGCCTAACTCTTAAGAATATTTCAGTGAGAGTTACAAGGTGATCACGTGTTTTGTTTTGGTTTTTTTCCCCCCTCTTAGTAAAATTTTCTAATAAGAGTTCACATCCACTATTTAGAAGGAGACAATGATTGAGGAAGGAGTGGGAGCTACCAGCTAATGTCCCTGAAAGTCACATTTCTGTGCTGTAGAAACTGTTTGTCAGGAAGGTAAGGCAGCCTTTGCTGGGAAGCCTCAGAAAACCCTAGAAGGTAGGCCACTGGAAGAAGACTGGGTGTCTGTGCAAAGGCACAGAGTACGCAAATAGAAAATTCTTTGAACAGAACACCTGAGCAGGTTTGAATGCCCACAATTCCAGAGCCTGCACTTCTATAGTTTTTCATGTTAGGGGAGAGCTTTACCTTTTCTTTTTTTTTTCCTGGTCTTTTCAATTATTTACTCAGAAATAGGCACTGCAGCTCTTGGATCAGTTACCAATGGACAGCAGCCCCTGCTTTATAACTGCAGCCTCAGGGAACATAAAGCCATTCCTGGTTAGCAGCCAAAAGCACCTACAGATGTTTGGAGTCTTCTCCCTTCTTTCTAATTGGGGAAGAAAGACATGAAGGGGGCTAAGCATCATCACTTTCTTCAGTACATATTGCCTCTTGCAGTCTTTGGTGTCTGTCTCTTACTTGTGACCTTGTTTTAAAGCCTCACCTTAACTGGAACAGCATAGAGCAGGCTGACAGTGTCTGGGACTTGATATAGGCTCATGTCCTAACCTGACAGAGAAGTGAGAATGACTTACCTGCAGGGGCAGAGGGCACTGAAGAGGATGGGGAGCCTATGAGGTAGTGACAAACCCAAAGCAGTATGGTAAATCCAAGGAAAGGGCTGTGGTTTATTTTTATTGGAGTACAAGTAGGTGATATTACCTGCCTAGATTTTTTGGTTTTTAAATGAGTAATAAATGATAAAGCATCCAAACAACATTGGTGTTACTTTGAAAATGAAAAAGCACAGGGTTCACTCTCCAATGTTCTAATGCAATAAAAGCAAACAATAAGCAGGGTTGTAGCGGCAGGTTTCGTAGCTTGCACCCATTCAGTAGGAATTTGTCCGAGTGCAAACAGAAATGAGTTCTCAATACAGCACTGCAAGAATGTGACTTACCATGTTATTCAGAGTAAGTCAGATTTTCAATGAACTGAAGTTTTGTGGCTTGTGTTAACTAAGTAACCAGTGCAGTTAAACTGAATGATGTACAAGTCCACCCTTTAGGTTCAGGAATCTGAAAAAAAAAAAAAAAGAGAAATGTGTTTCATTCTCTTAATTTTTAACTCGAAATGCAATCTGTTTTACATGTTCTTAATCTATTCCAGGCCCTAACACATGTGTCAGAGGCCTGCTCCCCTTTACTGGATGGCTGTAGAAAGAACAGGCAGAAATGGCAAGCCTTGGCTGAACAACAAGAGAAGAATCTGATCAATGGAGAGAGCACTCAAGCCAAACGGAACTGAGATGCTGATTTAACAACCACAAGCTTAAGTTCATGTAGAAGACATAGTAATAGGGGAGTACTGCATTTTGCTAAACACTGTGTGAATTTGGCTTCTGTTTTGCCACTGCTGTAGTATTTTTCCACGTTTCAAGATAGAGCATGACCATGTATATGCCAAGGTTATATGGAGATAGTATGGGTTTTTTGTTTGTTTGTGGTTTTTTTTTGTTTGTTTGGGGTTTTTTTGGTTTTTTTTTTTTTTTGGGGGGGGGTTTTTTTGGGTTTTTTTTTTTTTTTTTTTTTTTTTTTTTTTTTTGGGTTTTTTTTTTTTTTTTTTTTTTTTTT
>VXAU01005648.1:183657-198611 GCA_013399695.1 Formicarius rufipectus
TGGGGGGGTTTTTTTTTTTTTTTTTTTTTTTTTTTTTTTTTTTTTTTGAGATGGAAAAGGATCTGCAAGGGTAGTTTTTGCTCCCATACTCCAGCAGAAGGCACTAGTGCAGTTACTGGACTGTGCCTGAGAGCCTATTACTGTCCAGGTGTATATAGTTGTTCAGTGATCATGTTGTGGCCAGTATCTTAAAGACTACTGCATTCCGCACCTTTTCTTTCCCTCTTCCAGTCTTGCTGTGTTGTGTTCTAAAGGTAAGGAGCAGTCTTGCTTGTTCTCTTCCCAGAGGCTCAGAGAAAAGACTGGGACTCGCTCTGGGAAGTCTAATCCAGCATATACTGTGTTTGACCTCTTTCAGAAGACAGAACTGGGATCTGAGGTGAAAAGCCCCAGAATCTGTGCACCCAGTAGTTCATTTTGGGATTTTTTTTTTTTTTTTTTTTTTTTTTTTTCTTCTTTTTTATCAAATGGCTGTCTTAGCAAGTATCTTATTACATTTGAAGGCATTCTTAAGACCCCTGTGAACTACTGGGCAATGGGGGTCTTAGGAGTTTTATGGTAGAAGTGTCATAATTATCCATGAATAATGGAAACTGCTTGAAGACGGATGACATGTCCCAGCATAACTGACAGGCTGCCATGGAAGGATGGCTCCCCTAGAAAAACTGCAAGAAGCACAGAGAAATGGAAACTAAACAGGATCACTTTTATCTGCTGGTTTTAACTTCATTTGGAAGTTGATTTTAATATCATCCATCCAACAGACTGAATCATGGGCAGAAGAGAATGTGACTGCAAGAGCAAGAGGTGAAAATCTGAATCAGAATGATGCAGGAATGGCACACTCCTTGTGACTATCAGTGACTAATTCTTTAGGCCAGTGTTACTATGAAATGGCTATGACCACTTGGAAGAAAGTTTGTTAACATCTCTTAAAAATAATTTTTAGCATTAGTTAACAATGATTAATAACAATGACTTTAAAAACATAGGGAAAAAAGAATACCAAGAGCAAAAATAGCCAAGAATGCTACAGGGATTTGCCATTTGTATATGAGACATTAATGTTCTGAAAAGGAAGAAATCAATTAACTTGCACTTGTAAAAACAAAAACCAATATTGGTATTTTATTTAAATGAAGATGATTCAAAAAAAATTCAGAACTGGGAACCCATTAAAGAAAATATGCACATTAGACAAATCCCAAGAGAGTAAAAGAGTACTAGTCTTTGTGTAGACAGGATTAGGAGATGAATATCAGCAGTCTAAATGGGTTAGCAGTACATGTAACTTTGGCTGCACAGGCGCACACTAAATGTTGTGTTTTCTTAATCTGTAATAATGATTCTGCAGTTAAATCAACAGTTGTATTGGGCAAAAGTAATACAGTTGGGATATTGTACTTTGAAGTACGGGAATTTATTTCTATCACAATAATCCAGGAAATTCCAGTTGGAAATTGCAATAAATTATCAACCCTTGTAAGCGCTGGTCAGAAAGGGTGAGAACTCCCTCTTTATATCAGTTTCTTCATTTAGATAAACTATACCAGAAGCTATGAAAAGATGAAGCAAATGTTTCAAAATTAATGTCATTGGGTTTTTTTGTTTGTTTTTTGTTTGTTTTTTTAAGTAGAATAAGGTATTCTGACAGTCAGGAGCATTTCTGCCAACCTAAATTATTTGTCACTGATTGAATTTGGTCTCAAACTTCTCTAACGAGCACCAATAATATATTATTGCAGCTGAATTTGAAAACATTTTTCTGCAAAGGTATGATCCTGATTCTCTTCCTCTAAATTATTGAAAAAAAAAAAGTAAGTATTTGTTTCAATAATTCAGAATTCCAGGACTACTATTACACAGTGCTCCATATGTGTAGTTACATGCAAATGACAGCAGCCTGCTCACCATAACACACCCACTCCAAAAAAAGTTTTTAGGTACTTTTTGATGAATAAGAAACTGCTTCAGGATTTGCATAGTCCTTGTATAGACTTTTCCTTAAGTGCTTGAGATACTGAAGTATAATTATTACACTAACTGATATTTATATTTAATATGAATAAATTATATGTATATAAAGGTGTATTCTTGCTGTTATGGTTGAGTCTGGTAATTCATAGTGACAACACAGGAGATAATTATATTACAGTGTAGTAACGTACATTTTACCTTAATTTCCCAGTATTTCTTTGCTATAATGTGTGTTCAGCAAAGATCTATTGTATCTGAATCTATAACTACTACAAAAGAATTATGAATTCATACCTTAGGCTTGGAAAAAAGGGCATGGCATTACATTTTTTAAAGGTTCACTTAAAAGGAACAGTTATACAGTATGTGCATATATTTAAATTACATATCTGTACACATCCCACAGACTCTCTTCCACTACAGAGATTGAGACATAGGTATAAATACAGTTACTAGTAAATAAATAAATTATCATAATACACCTGTATCTGTATATATTTCCACAAAACCAAAGCCTTTAAACTACTTGTTTAAGAACCTTAAAAGCATAGGCTGCTGTACTTCATGAAATTTCAGAGCATGATGAGATTTTTACATAGTGTTTTACTCTGCTTGAAGGCAAAGGCAGAGTGTGCTGGTTCTGTGTCAGAGCTTTGTGTGAACCATTTGCAGAAACTGCTTATTCCTTTCATAATGGAGACAGAGGACAATATCGGGAGGGAGGATGGGAGGAAAGCCAGCCTGTTTCTTGCCTGGAGTTCTTTGCCTTCAGAATTCAGTATTTTCCAAGCGAGTGAGTGGATTACAGCCACGCACCTGTCACTCGTTTCATCATGAGTTGTGTTTCTAATTATTTTAGTCAGGTCTCAAACATTTTTTCCCCAATTTATATTGTCTCACTAGAACAAGAGATCAGCTGAAGTGGAGTTTTTCGCTTGGTCAGTTGAGACTAAAGTTCACTAAAGACATTGTCAGATTTATTTCAAGTTTTGAGCACAGAGTTTGTCTCAAGGAAGACATCTCAGTTAGTATCCTACTTATCTCAGATATGGACCTACTTTCTTTTAGACTCACTCCACAGCACAGTTGAATGCTTAAAGTACACTTGTCTTTCTGTTTTGGTTCCCCTTCTGAAAAAAAAAATACTTGTCATATGTATTAACATACTCAAAATTACTGATTAACCCTACTTCTTCTAATTAAAAATAACAGTGAGGCTCTTAAGCTTGTAGGTACTACTTCTTTTCCAGTAAATTAGTCCCACATCCAGTATTATCTGTAGAACATCTAGGTTTTCTATTATCTCACACAATTAAAGAAAAGAGAGAAAAACAATGTAATGTTGATTTTGGAGATGGTGTTAATTGTTAATTAGAAGTTTAAAGTTAAGAACAGATAACTCTCATATCTTCAAGTGAGCTAGTGATAAAAGTAAAGTGTTCCACTAAGGATCAGCTGATCTCTCCTTAGAGAAGAGAACTGAAGCCTGATTTTGTGTATCACCCTGTGACAATTGCATGCATGTAAAGATAAACTTTTCCCCTCTAATCTCATGCATTTTATCTGGCAGTAGAGGCATGAACTGACAAAATCAGAACACTGTCTAATTCATATACAAGGTTCTTCCAAATTCCCAGGTAACTGATTTTGCAATACATTATACAGAAACATTATAAAATGTCAGATCTAGTCCCATAAAATTAGGGGATGTTTCCTGAGTGATCTAGTCGGTGTCTCTTGCAGTTATGCATAGGAAGACAGGGAGTTTTAATGGAGGAATAAAAGCCTCACTAATAATCAATTCATCCATTTTTTTTAAAGGTTTTATAAAGGTCTGATGTTTCAGGCAAATAAATATATTAGCTGTAGTTTGGAGTCTTGTTGCTGTGATGCTGTAGGCTTTTTTCTTCACGTCAGATCATGCGCAATTTACATTCCACAAGGTTTCAGCTTTATTTCACAGTTCCCTGCTGTACTTCTTCAGGAGCTTGCACTAACTTGAAAGATAAACTTGAAAATTGGATCTTGAATAAAAGAATAAGTTTGGCCAGAATATGGTGCTGGGTTTTTGGTTTGGAGTTTGACAGGAAAAAGAAACATCCCAGAATCTGGCCTGGTGATTAGTGACACTTGTTAAATACAGCAAACAGTCACAGCAGGATATTTGTCATTGCTAGATGAATGGAAATTGCATGGGAAAGTTTCTTTTCCCCATAAATAAGTTTGTTTCCATAGAGAAACTCCTATCTAAGTACCACTGTTTGTAAACGTGTATTTATGTGACAATGCCACAGAATAGCCAGTTTCCACTAAGTTTCACAGCATGAGCTTGTCATGCCAGGGCCTAACGCATGCTCAGATGCCTATTTAAAGCCAGTTGTACAGATTCCCGTTTAGCTCACTGGGAGCTGGATTGAGCTGTATAGGAAGTGAAAGAATGGGTTAAATCCACCTTTTTTACCTATAAAGAGGGACCAAACTCTCACCCTTGGTAACACCTTCCTCACCTGCTCTTTGCTGTGTTCACTATTCCTGCTGATGCCCAAGGTACATTACAGATGGAACTGAAGTTAGGATTTGAGTGCTCTCTATTCATGTGGCAGACACCTGCTTGTGTCTCAAAGAATGTAGTGTGAAATGAACTGTAAATAGTTTTAATATACATTCCTATTATAGTTTAATAAAAATCTTAGTCACAGTCACTATTCACTGAGTTTGTCCACTTGTATTCTTTTATCTTTTAAAAGAAATTTGAACAAATATATAGTTTCTGGGCACAGTATTTTTGTACTAGGTCGAGGGGTTTCTCTGTATATTATGTTTTGCCTTTAAGCAGTATTAAAATCTTCTGAATGTTGTGTGTTCTTGCTTGCTTCTGGCCCAAGACTTCTTAGAGTAAAGCTAGTTACGTTACTTAAGAGAATCATTATCCCTACTTACTGTACATCTGATACAGAATACAGAGTCAGGTTATTTTCTAGGGTCAGACTGCTGCTTATTACTTATTTCCTCATTTTCCTCTTTGTACTGTTTTCATGCTTTTTAAAATAAAAAAGACAATGTCAAATTTTACGGTTTGTTACTTTATATTATCGAGGTCAGATTTTCAACATCTCACTCTTCCCAGATTCTTGTAGAGTTGTATTTTTTAATAACTTTTCCATGTCCTAGAAATCCTAAAGAGAAAAACATCACTATTGACATGAAGGTACTTTTAAAGAGTACTGAGATCAGCCGGTGGTAAAGTAGTTCTGGTTTAAAAACAGCGAAAAAAAAATTCACTGCTACTAACCACTAGAGAGCACTGGAACTGCACTTACTGGTAGCTGTCAGAATCTAGTTTATTTATTGGATAAGCAGAACCAGCAAATACAACAGGTACTCGGATGTATCCTCATCCTCTGTCCCCCCAGATAACAGTTCCTGGGGTAGCATGCAAAGGAGATGGAAATACTCAACACAGTGACTTTGAGCAAAACTGTGAAAGAACTATTTTTGACAATAAAAACCTCATCATGTGCAAACTGCTGATCCAAGAAGTAATTCTGGACCAGTGGGCTTCTTGGCAGCTCCTGCTCTTTGCCTATTAGATTCTGCACAGCAACACTTCTGGCTTGCCTTTTTTTAGCTCCAGGCAAAACCAAGAAGTATGTCCATCCGTGACAAACAGCAGGCTCATTGAAAAAGTTATGAAGGGCCAGATTTAGTTCAGCACAAAACACAAGCACTGTTTGCTTGAGCCAACTGCAATTTATGAGTGCAACTGCACAACTGCCTATGTATATTGACATACATCAGGTAACCATTTGCTGCTGGGATTGCAGTCTTTCCAGCCCACTCCCAACCTAGTCATGCTCCTGCTCAGCCCCTCCAGCCTGCTTAATTTGAATTCACTTCTGAGAAGTGTCATTGTTTTCAGCAGGAGTGCTGGAATACATTTCTTACTCAGAATATAACCTTGAACGAGGGCATTTTTACTGAAGAGGTGAAAGAACATTACACTTGCCCAACGGTGATGCCTCTTTAACAAATGCAAAAGACAATGGTTCTTCCTACAGCTGTATTTTTAGTAGCAGTGGTGGCAGCTATTGCTGACTTGCATTTCACAGTCCCATGAAATCTCACCCTTTAAGACTTTTAGGAAATAATTCACATGAGTGACTTTGTTTTAGTAGGCTTTAGGGACAGATGTATGGAATCTGACAGTCACCGAGTTTTTCAACCCTTCAGAGAAGAGTAGCATTTGTTAGCAAATACAGAAGCTTAGAACAATTTCAGTAGAAAAACACCACGTGTTCTGAATATGTACTATCAAGGAAAGATAAAGTCCTCTTTTGTGATGAAATACAAGGTTAATCAATTCAGCCGTAGCCTGCTACTGCCCACCCAGTGGTTTGTAATGGCTGGGCTGGTAAGTGGCTGGAAAATCTATACTTTACATGGGTTTCTTTTGTTTAACATCATTAAAAACTAGGACTAAAACCCTTGGCTAAATCATACCAATAGTTTACATGATATATTCACATAGAGGCATTCAGAATCCTTTTACTGTAGTAATTAATCAAGTCACTGGCAATTTATTTTATGATATATAAAGTTTCCTACTGGAAGGAAACTTCATTTTACAGATAAGTGGATGGGGGAATTTGATCAAGGTCACACAGAAAGTCCATTTCTGTGTTAGAAAGAGAACCAAGATCTGAATGTCTGTTCTGCCTTTATGTGAGACACAAAGAAAAAAAGGTTTTATCTGAAACCTTCTTTTCCTTTTTCATGTACAAATGCTTAAATGTCTGAGTCATCAGGTGTGCTCTCTTGTTGTTAGGGTGAGCTCAGAACTCTGAAACTCACTATTTTACAGATGAGATTAGATTCAAGTCACTAATCCAGATAAACACAATAACCTCTGGTGGAGTTTGGAGCTATATCATAACCAAGAGCAAAGTGTACAATAAGCAAAAAGCTATGTTGAAATGAGCTAAAAGTGCAGTTCAGATTTTGGGAAAGCTGAAATGACTGATGCAGACTTTCAATACTGTACATCATTAGCTCACTGGACTATAACTCAACCCTTTGATCACATTTCATAGTCTGAACAAAAAAATCTGGAGAATACAGGAAAAGAATATTCAGATAAAAATTTAAATACCCTGGGTAAGCCCGATACAAGACCCTGTGGGACAATTGGAATGTCAGTCTCCATGTAACAAGTGACAACTGGCACTAATACTCAGAGATTCATATAACCTTTTCTGGAGAAGCACACTTATTTTTACTGGCAGTTGTTCACTGTCACCCTCTTTTAATCGAAAAAAGACCAGATTCTACTATTTTAGGTAATCCTAGGATTCATTTTAACACACAGAAATGGATTAAGTAAATACTAGGGTTGTATGTTACTGTTTTAAGAAAATCCTAAATTTTGCTTCTGGATTTTTTTACCCTGGAGCTTATTAGCTCGTGCACTTCAGTTCTCTCAATAAAGAACTCCCAAAATCACCCAGCACTTGACAGATTAGAGCTGTTACACAGAAATTAAAAAGGGATGTATACAGACAGGTAAGAGCAAGTTGTCAGTCCCACAGCCCACTACTAACTAATCAGACAAAGGGATTTATACCCACTGGAAATTTCTAAGTAATCTTCAAGTGTTGAATCCTCATGTTGAACAGATTGCATGTTAGCAGGATCCATGAAATTCTCCTTGAGCCAACACAAGCCCAGAAATGTAGCAAACAGGCAGCTGGAGTAGGACAAAATCTAACTTGAGACCAGTTTAATCCTGCTGCAACATAACCCCCAACTGCAATACGTACTTTGAAATGATTTATCCAAGAGGTGGCATTAGTTAGGCTCCACCAAGCTCATGGTTGCTAGGCCACCCAGAGTTAAGCTAAAGCTGACTTTACTGGTGTAGAAAGACCTGTTTGCCACATGCATATAAAATGCAATATTGTAGCTTAGTAAAATTTCACAATAAGGGAGCCAGGGGCACTTAAATGATTTAAGTGCCCGACCATCTTTGCAATCCATCCCAAGACATACTGCAGAATCATTCAGTAAAAAACACACAGAAGTACTGCCAAATCAATCTGCATGGTTTTAACAAGGAATAATCTCTCTTTTATTACATACTATTGTATATATTAATATTTTCATACGCATATTATGTTTATGCTGGCACCGAGCCTTAATCACTCCATAGTAAAGCTGAGTTCTATTGTCCTGGCTAATTTTAGGCAGGAACAACTTGAATGCAAACCACAAAACAATAAATAAGATAGATAACCCATTGCAAAGGCCTATTTGTTACCCTGATCTTTGGAACTTCATTGTCAATTATCATCACAATACAGCTTGCTATGATAATCATAGATTGGCATGACCATTTCAGTTAATAATTTATTCCCACCCACCTCATTTAAAGATCAAACTTCAGTTAGTTTGTCCATTTTCAGTGTTCTGAAGCTGGCACGTTGAAGAAAACCACAAAACCAAGAACACACCCTTAGCTTTCAAGACTTGCATGTAAATTGTGTAAACTGTCACTTGTTCTAGCAGTGACATTCCATCAGACCTCAGAGAAAAACAGTTCTTTATGCTGTCAGCACTACAGCAACCATCAAACTCATAAATATTGACCACCTGTGGTTCTTACTTAACTGACAGATCTGTGGGGCTGATCAGAACAGGACCCTAGGGACTTATGCCCAGTTTAAAAAATGTTAAGGACGGAGAAATGGGGACAGAAATGGGGCGGCAAGCTTTGGTGTGAAATTCAGGACCCAGCTGCTTGCAGCTCCCATGGTGAAAAGGTTGGCCTGATTTCTGAGAGACACAATCACAAGGCTGTACAGCAAATTGTGAGATAACTGACTGAAAAAGCACATCTGAGAATCTTCCAGTTAATTGAAGAGTTGCTTCAGAGCCACCTCCCTCCTTTTTAAGGTTCAGAAAAGCAGCTGAAGGAAGTTTGGTATACAAATTATACTTAACCTGCAGAACATCAGTACTCAGAGTTATTTTTTCAGTGGTTAAGCAGAAAGGTGGAATCAAATGTGGATATTAATTGGTAGCATTGACTTCGTTTCAATATATAAACACTAACTTCTGATGCCTCATCATTTCTTAAATGAAATTCTCCCTTGGGGAGAATGCAGAACACACCTAAAAAAATGTTTTCTTGAAATGCTCAAAATAAAAAGGGCATTTCCTAGTTGTTACATTTTACAGATGCCTCAAATAATGTGAATAACATGTTATTTTGGGCCTCAGTTTTCTACTAGATACAGCAGAAGCTGTACTACACCACTGTCAGAAAGAACCTTCCAGCATAGGCTGCATAGAGTGTTACCAATTTTGTTACATAACAATAAATTCGGTGAACTCTAACCAGGCACCACGTATTTTTGTTTATGTATATACTAAACAGATAACAGAGTGGCAATGATAACTACAAGGGTCAAGATACACGCCAATGCAAAAGAGAATCTGATCCTTAACAGAAATTCCATTTGCCCATTTTCTGCACTGGTGGAAGGGTAAGCTGGACATCCATGATTAGCACAGTACTGAGCATGGGCTTTGACACTTTTTGAGTTATTCAGATAATAAAAAAAAAAAAGCACAAAATTGTGAAAGAAGGTTAATGTAAAAGCCACATGCTGAGATATAACTGTTGTTAAATGCACATTGACCAATTTGGATTTACATTTACAGTTTGAAGATAACAGATAACAAAGCTGATGGCATCCATGTGAATGGAATAACTAAACCCCTTACCTCGGCAAAGGCAAAGCTGGGTCATTAGTTTTGCTGTTTTAAGTAGCACCAATTTGAGGGGAAGAGGAGAGGGGCAAGAAGCAGTTAAGTTAGGAAGGATTGATGTTCTGCATTATCCTTGGACAAGCAAAACCTAGGGATTAAAGAAACCAACCATGTCAGGTAAATTCGCTCAGCTGCACATCTTTTTCTATTGTAGGAAGGTGTTAGATGCACATGGTGTTCACCGAATGTGTTGTAATGAAGAAAATTTGTAGAAGCTGCTCAGAATTTAAACTATATGTTAAAGAGTGAGCACGTGAATACAGAACATCATCCCAGTTTTCATAGATCAGCATCAGATAGGAAACTAGAGGATTGTCTTCTGAAACAACCGCAGACAGTCAGTGAATCCTCTGCCCCATGCTTATTATGTTGAGCAGAACAGATCACTACCAAATTATAATGGACAAAGTAGAGAGTCAGGTTTTGCTTCTTGGGTAAATAAAATTTCCTCCAGTTGCATAAAGCATGAAGATACAACGGCGACATAAAATGTAATGAAATGTTCTTATTATATTTACTGCTTTCACTAGATATCTGATTTTTACTACACATGGTGGATAGAATGAACAGATTAGTAATTTGTTATTAAGATAAGCAATAAAGATACTGTCGTGATCTGGGAGCAATAAGAGGGATAATCAAAAAGCGATGTGGTCAGGACTAGAGATTTGATTAAAGTACAGTAAACTTCCCAGTGAAAAGATCAGTGAATCAGTTGAGCTTTAGTCAGCCACATCATCCTGTAAATCGTCCTCAAGATAAGCCAGTACATAAATTCTCTGGGCACAGACACATTACTTCAGAGCAGTGCTCCTACAGACACAGCCATGACTTTCAACGGCACTTGGAAAGTAGACAGAAGTGAGAACTATGAGAAGTTCATGGAGGCGATGGGTGAGTCTCACTTTTCCAATGCTTTCTGCAGGAGAAATACTGAGACAGCCAGATACAAACTCAAGCTTCTGTGAACTACCTTTGGGACAGCCTGTCCTTTTACTATTTGCACAGCACAATGTCCTGTGTTTACTTTCAAAGTATTTCATGGAGGGGGGAGGCTAAAAGATGCTGAGAAATATTCTTATTACATTATATTCATCGTAAGCACCTTAACTAATTCCACATTTCAGCAGAAAAAAAAAGAATCTCTAAGTGCACATTTGAGAAAAAGGCTCAGAGAAGTGGAATTACAAATTTTAAGCAGGAGTATTAGTTTGATGACATTAAACTAGTTTAAAAATTACACAAGAAGGAAATAATCATTCTTCAATTTTATAGAAACACAGTTCAAGTAATTCTACTATCCTGGTACTTACTTTAGGTTTGTACAGGCTGGGCATTATACGGATATAAATGTAAGCACCCCAGTTAGATAGGGGTTTGTATTATATGTGTACTGGTGAATACGGTCTCAATAAAAAGCAAAGAAGAATAAAAATTTGGGTCAGAATGCTGGAATAAACTCATTGGAACCAGAAAAAAATAATTAAAAAGAGATATATATTGTGCTCCAGGGGTTTGTTTTTTTTTCCTGATGCAAGTTAATTGATTTTTCTAGGCGTCAACGTGATGAAGAGAAAGCTGGGAGCCCATGACAATCTGAAGATCACCATCCAACAAGATGGGAACAAATTCACTGTCAAAGAATCAAGTAACTTCCGTACCATAGAGATTGAATTCACTCTGGGAGCCAGTTTTGACTACAGCCTGGCTGATGGGACTGAAGTCACTGTAAGAGTCTTCCTATATAATTCTCTATTTATTATACAATAATAACTTTCTGAAGTACAGTTTCAAGACAAATTATTTGTCTTCCAGTTTGTACTTTAAATTTTACTTTTAAAGAGTGCTTGTTCAGGGATGCTTGCAGTTTATATATGAAAATACAAGGTACTTTTAACAGTTGGTTCAACACTGCACCTGTGGAACTCAGGGTTCCATAGAATGTCCAAAGAAGCAGAGCAAGTAGCACTTTTCATATGATGAAATCCAGGTGATTGTAATTTTACTTATCCTAATACTCAAAACCACCACCTAGAGTACAGAGTGGGTATTTATAGAAAACTATCTTTTCTTTGTTGATAGAACTAATTAAAATAAGGTGTACTGACCACTAAAAAATATCCAGCTTAACTATTATGCAAATAAATAAACTAATGGTTTTATTAAAAATTCATTTTTACAGCCTTTCTAAAAAAGCATTAATACACTGTTTTAATCTTTTCTCACTTTAAAGCATTCTGCAGTTTTTAAATCATATCCAGTGTCAAAACTGCTGCAAAATATCTGGATTTTTTTTTTCCCCATACAGGGATTATGGAACCTGGAAGGAAATAAACTTGTGGGAGAATTTACCAGGAAAGACAATGGAAAAGTACTCAAAGCATACAGGGAAATTGTAGGTGATGAACTTGTTCAGGTAAGTCAAGCGGTCACTTACATGCAACTTTACAATAGAATGAAGCGAAAGACATTTTAGAAGCTGTTCTGAAAGTAGGAATATTTTATCAAAACCAAATAACTTCATTCATCTTTAGTTAAATTCTCAAGTCACCCATCAAAATTTAAAACTTTAAAATAAAACTCACAGGCTGTGTCTTTTATGCTTTTCTACACATGTGAACTGTATCTTATCCATGCACTCTGAATCCTGTATACAAGTTCTGTAAAGGAGATGGAGATAAATAGATACACACTGTACAGATGTGTTGTGGCTGAAGGTCCTTTTCCAAGTGTCCTTTGGGTTTTTCCTTAAGCCCCCAAAAGCTGTCCCTTGGTGGTTCAAACATTTTCATAGAGAATGTATGCCTGTTGACAACAGGCTGCTTTTCTTACGTTCGTCTCCCCAGAGCCTGCACAAGGCCTGGAAGGCCATGCACAGCCACCCCTCACAATTCATTCATTCATTCTTGACCCCCTCTTAACAGGGAATTTTGCAATACCAGTCACTGATTTTTCTTCTTAATTTCTTAACAGACTTATGTATATGAAGGAGTTGAATCCAAGAGAATCTTCAAAAGGGGCTGAGCACTTCACCCAGAAGAGCAGCAGAATGAAGAAATAATAAGACCATTTCCTACACATCCTCTGCAGTTTTTTTCCCCCTTTTATTCTCTCAGAGCACCTCCAAAGGTGCAATTACCTAGCCCTGGTGAAAACATGGGCTAGTTCCTTATGTTACTGTTTTGCCTTGAATAAAAAAAACCCTGATTACCAAATGTTAAAATGTCTTTATGAAGTCCTATCTGAGTGTCATAAGTTAAAAGGCTGCAGAAACTATTTTGCATAAACAGAACTTAAATATAGGTTATGAAATGGCAAGTTAGTTTCCTTATCAAGATATTTTTATTGAGAAAGTTTCTCTGTGTACTGAATATTATGCAATAAGGTGGAAAAACCTAAACTAAACATGACAACACCCAAAGCTCCAAGACTATTCTATGTAAGTAAAAATGTGGAGTAAAATATGATGCGGTAATACAGCTCACTTGGAGGACTTAAATTATACTTTGCTCTTGTCAATAAGAGTAACACAAAGCGTTGATGATATGCAGATAAGTCACATAATGTAGTTTCAATGTATTAGTTTCTAGAACTACAACTACTCTCTAAACTTGCAGAACTGAGTCATTCCAGTTTCTTAGGGGTTCGTTCAAGCAAACTGTTGGAAGGGACCTTCAAGATCATCAAGTTCCAACCCCTCTGCTGTGGGCAGGGACACACTAGACCAGGTTCCTTCACAAACCTGTGTGCTGCTGGCACTCTTGTCCTTGAGCCAACATACCCCGAGTTCTGTTTTTGGCTCCTACTGCCACCGTTAGAAAAAGACTGATTCACGTTAAGGCTTTGCCAAAGGGTCACAATATCAGTTTTTGTGGTCTTCAGTGTATCACAGCTCCCCCTTCTGTCAAAATGCTCTCCTGACATTAAGCCCACAAACCACAGCTCCTTTGCTCAAGCAAGGTAACACAGATGGGTACGAGCTTATTATCATTGCTTTGCCTCAAAATCTCTAATATACTTCACCTAGCACACATACACTTAACGAACACTTGCTATATAAAGGTGAAGTCATCCTTATTTCTCCTGACAGAACTTATTAAGGAAAGTATCTACCCCAAAGTGCATATTTAGAAGTGAGCTCTGTTCAAATACACCTACTCTGCACTCTTAAAAAGAGGCTCAAAAGGGTTAATAGCTACAAAGAGAAAGTTTTTGTTTAGCATACTGCAGGGTTTCTGGTCACTCTTCTGGACATGATGCAAATAATTGCCCTGCTTTCAATATGGAGTGAACTGACTGGACTGAGGGTGGCATATCCTGATTCAGAGTGTGGCATCAGGTTGTCCTGCTTCATTTAATTTCTTCTGCAGCTATGTGTTGTACAAAGACACAGAATACACTGTCTAAATGAACTCTTACATATTTGTTTCGTGTACAAACTCCAACTAAACTTCAAGGAGGGGAGTGCATCTTCAGTTTTCTCAGATTTCTTCACAACATGATTTCCCAAATGATCTCTTTGTTTCTTTCAGGGCATCATCTACTCTCCAATAAACCGTATCAGGATGAACTTGTGAATGTTTATTCCCACAAAATTTTATTCGACAGAAGTGGGAGTAAAGCTGACAGGACCAGACCAACACGGTTTGACAGGACTGGCCACCCGCTCTTCCCCAGAACCGTGTCTCACCTGGCAGGGAGCAGCAGCCAGCAGGGCCGGGGACTACGACACGAACATCAGTCGCCAGCCCAGGGAGGGCCAACACAGCAGCGCTTGCCCCGCGGGACAAGCAGGACCTACTCCCCCTCCAGCATCTTCACCACTTGAATCCGACCTGGCGATACCTGAGGCGAGAAGGGCGGGGTGGTACGTCAGGGGGGAGAGGGTGGTACCTGAGGCGGGAGGGGAGGGACGGTCCCTCCGGAGATGAAGGGCGGGACGTGCCTGAGGCAAGAGAGGCAGGACGGTACCTGGGGCGATAGCTGAGGGGGGAGGGGCGGGACCTGAGGCGGGACCTGAGGAAGAAGGGGTGGTACCTGAGGCGGGAGGGGCGGTACCCGGGACAGGAGGGGCGGTTCCTGACGTCGTACCTGACGAAGGAGGGGCGGGACCTGAAGCGGGACCTGAGGAGGGAGCGCCAGTGCCTGAG
>VXAU01005648.1:199468-237455 GCA_013399695.1 Formicarius rufipectus
TCACTGTCGGGACAATCCTACTGGCTGGACCTGTGGCTCTTCGTCCTCTTCGACCTGGCGCTCTTTGTGGTCATCTACTTGCTGCCCTGAGGGCGCGGGCCCAGGTGAGGGAGGGGGAAAAGGGAAAGGGAAGGGAAAAGTGAAGCCCGATAGGGTGTGCCCCACGGCGGACCCGCCCCTGGGAGCAGCCCCGGCGTTCTTCCCCCGGGAGCGTGCCACAGAAGGCCTGGGAAGCACAAACGCCTTTCAGGAAATGGAAAACCAACGCTCGAAAGCACTGCAAAAAATAAAGCAGGGCTTTTCTGTTCCCCGCAGGACCGCTGTGTCAGCACGGGATGCTCGTCGTGAACACGAGAGGAGGAGGACCGGTTGTGCAGGACAAGCAGCTGGGAAGGGCTCCGCTTGCAGCTGGAGGAGGCACATATTTATAGTAATATAATGTATCTCTCTGTGTCACAATGTTGCTGCTACAGGTTTTTACCTGTATCCTGTCCATGTGCTCTAAACTGTGCCTTAAAGGTTGTGCAAGACAGACGGACTGTGCTTTTGTGATCAGTGCCTGAAGGTTTGTTCAGCAGTAATGGATAAATGCACGGCTTGAATAAAATCCACTGAGAGGACACTCTGCAGCGTGGCTGAGAATAAAACCCTGCACTTGCCTAGACCAAAGTTGTAACTCAGACCTGTTCCCTCAACAGATGAAACTTGAACAGATGTTTTACTTCCTAAAGTCAGTCATAAAAGGTTGATGTTGTTTGGGTTTGTTACACCCTTCCCTCTTCTTCTTTACCTTCAGCAGTTACTGAACCTTCCCAGGGTCAGTATTTATATATTTTTATTTATATTAAGCTTTGTTCCTGATCAGCTTTTGGAGAAGAAAGTCTTTCCACTTAAGGATGAAGGAGGTTCTGTTTTCTTTAGTATTTTTTCCCTTGGGAATACTAGTTTCTAATTCTGAGAAGAACCACTCATAGTTGGCTTGTTTTGGGTTTTTATTTCCAGAAATAAATATAATTACTAGACTGCAGAGACTTTGAATTGTAGAGTGTTTCCATGTTTCCTAATGCATCAAATGAAAACAGGCTACCATACTGGGATTTGGGATGCAAAAGCAGGCACATGCTTTTCCCTTGATTTTTCTTTCATTGTTAAAGACAATTCTACTTTGCTTTATGTGTCAGACCTACACTTAGAACAGAGATTCCCTCCCCTGCTGGTTTTTATGGTCTTGGCTCCTGGTTTCAGAGATCTTGACTCAGGGCCCAGAAGAGCAGTGAGCTGTGTTGCATTCTCCTACAGTGTCACAGTTTTTAAAATGACAAGTTGACTACTACTTTTTTTTTTTCCCCCCTTCTGACATGGTTTCACCAGGGAATGCTCAAGGGAACAACCGATTAAGGAAGCACTGTAATGTTGTTCCATTTCTCTTCTGGTAAGGAAGACATGTGAGATGAAGCCTCCATAGCCTTTAGAAAATGGAATTTCAAGGTATGTTTAAGTCGTTTAGTTTTCTCCTTCAGGCAGATATGACATACAAGGCTTTGCTTGTCTCAGAAAATTTAAGAGTTAAGAAAATGCAGGCTTGTGCTGCACTGGGCTCAAGCCATTTCATAGCACCTGGAGTTTGGGAATACATAGATCCAGGCAAATTGTGCTTATCCCTAATAAAGGTGGGAAGAGCTTGTGTAACTAAATCCGTCATTTGTCACCAAGTATGGGGGATTATGATACTAAAATTGCTTTATGCAGTTTGTGGATATTAAAAAAGTTTAGTCTCTTTAAAATTCATCATTGAAGTATGTTTATAAAGCTGTTATGTCCAGAAAAGATAATCACCCTCTCTTCAGAAACTTTGAACTATCAACAGCAGTGGTATCTGTCACTTGAAAACTGTAGTTCTGGAAAGCCAACTTTTTGTTTTTTTAAACATGGAATACAAAAAGAACAGACAGAGACTTTCAGTTTTTATCTTGATATTTTGAACAAGCAGAACTTTGCAAGAAAATAATTCTAAAGACTGAAAAATATATTAATTACAAGACTTGTTAATATCTCTTACTGTTACAAAAATTGTCTAGGCTCTTATACAAATCTATAGCTGGGAGGGGACATGTATAAAAAAATAAATAGGCACCCTAGGTAAGTTAAAATGAGTTATCACATATTAGTTAGCAAATATTACATACATACATACATGGAGTGCAGAGTCAAATATAAAAACAAAGGTGCCTCGATTAGCTGTCTATGCATGATAATTGAATACCTGGTAAACGTGGGTCACAGAGAAAGTTTTCTGTTAAGATTGTTTCAAGCCAAGGGAGGAGACTGAAGAACATCTAAATCACTGCAGCTACTTCAGAAAGGAGTTTACCAGTTGTGCTTCCTGGGAGCCGAGTTCATTGGTATCAGTAATAGGCATTCATATTGCTCCTGGTACAGAAGTATCAGCATTGCTATGCATCTTGAAAAATAAGTGTTCTAACATCATTCACAGTTGTTGCTGTGCTATTCATACATAAAAATACCGTCATTTCAAATACAAGATTTTTTTTGTTGTTGCAAAACATTTTACAAATTATACATTATTTACAAATTTCAATAATCTTGGTTTTTTTTACACAAGTATTAGAAGACAGCTGTACTTAACTGGCTATGTATATTAAGTAACATGGCGAGATGAACTGGAAAAGTTTAATTTACAGGGTCTGAAATCCCTCTCAAAAATATTACAATAGCATTCACTCAAGTTCTTACATTTTTAGTGTTCTTCTGTATTCAACTGATTCTTACAAAAGAATAATTTTTGAAGTTTACCAGCAGCCATACCTAAACATGCTTAGTATTTTCACTATAAATTCTTGAATTAATTTTTTTCCAAGTGCTACAACTAATTTTGATCAAGAAGGTAGAAATAAGGTTAATCTGAGATACCTGGATTGTTGCATATATATAATGTTCCAGTTCTACTGTAAATTGCATGTAATTTAAAGGAAGAAATCCTGACCTTGCCATAGAATTACGAAAACTAATGCTTCTTTACCTTGGATAATTGTGCTAAGCAATTGCCAATGTTTGGTTAAAGCAATAAATTAATGTACATCAAGTTATAAACATAAAAAAAAAGCCTGACTTAACAGTGCAAGAATAAGCAAGAGTGTTCATTATGCATATTTAACCTTGTTGCATTATTTTCATAACTAAAAGGCATTGATGTTTAGGTATAATCAGCAGCACCCCAAGTTAACACTCTAGTGTGAATAATGGGAAAATTGAGCCATTTTGGATCACGTCACTGGGCGCTGGTTGAACTAACCAAATAAACCTCAAACAAATCCTCCTCTTTGTTACTGAGATAAGTCAGGTTCACAAGAGACAAGGTAAATGCTAGAGCTGCCAAAACTGTAGGCAGAGTGATAGAGCAGGGAAAGAGGAACCTCTTCTTTCCATGCCCCTCAGCCACCACAGTCTGAACGGCTGCACGTTCAGCCTGATCTGCTCATGCAGAGCATACCCATGTAGAGGGCTGTTTCAAACGAGCAAACACTTCAGTTAAAAAAAAAAAAAAAAAATTTAAAAAAAACAAACCAAATGTGTGATCCCCTTGAACCACTGCTCAAAATGTCAAGCTGAAAAAAAAAAGGAAGTTTAATAGCAGCATTGACTTTGCATGCAGTTGGAGGAGAAGTCAGAACTGAACACAAGAACTAACTCTAAAACCTTACAAAACTAATCTTCTGTAGTTGCACGATAACTATTTAAAATTAGCATCCTATTCTGTTATATTGGTTTGTAACTTATGTGGTATTAAATTTAATAAGTTAAAGTATATAGCTTACAGGATGAACAAAATCTGATAAATACATTTAAAAACATACACTAAGAGCAGGTGTATTAATAGGACAGTATCACTGCAGTTTACTTCATTTCCCTTTGAAAGTCTCATTTAACACTTGCAAACCAGGATGGTTTTTAAAGAATTATTATTATTAAGGCTTTTCAAATAAAAAATAAATCCTCTGGGTAAACTTGTATTAAAGACACTTGAAGGTTTGTGAAAGCACAGACTCTCAGAGAAGTCAGTTGAAAAAACAGTGTCATCATCTGCGACCTCTCAGGACAATTAATGCTCTATTATGACTACGTTTCCTGAATTTCATGTGGTAGTGTGTTTATCCCTTTTGTTAATCTAAGTATGCAGTGACCACAGTCTGAAGGAGCACTTCTTTAACTGCAACCAATTAAATATTCTTACATAATTAGTAACATCCAGTCGATCCTACTGCTGTGAGACGTGTACACCCCAAGGGACCATGTTTAATACAAACTGTAGAAGACAAGCTGAGTAACAGAGATAAGCATTAAGGCACCTCGAGTAACAAATCAAAGAACCACAAGTTTAGCACCTCTTCTCTGTTCGCCTCTAATTTGCATATTCATTTGAACAGTAGTAACTCCCACGCAAAACACAGTCCAGCTGGGTACCTGGTTATCCCCCACACAGAGCCAAGGTTTGTGCCTGTTTACAGATTATATGAAATGCAAAAGTCAGATCCAGGTGTGGGGTTCCTCACGGAGCTATCGGCTGCAGTGTATGCCTTCTGCATTTGCCTTGTACCTCTGCTCGGGCGTGGGATGCCTGGGCTCAAGGGTGGCGTGGTACGTAGCATTCAGTTCTACTCCAGCTGCTGGAGGTTGCCTCTCCTTGTGGAAGCTCCCGTTCTCTGTAAAATACAGCTTGGGCCTCTGGTGGTACTTCATCCTGTACGTGTCGGTCATGCAGCTGTCTACTGAGAAGTAGGTCGTCAGGGAGACGCTGTCATTGCCGTCCGCGTAGGCAGGACTCGGTCCCGTGTGACGGGAGCCTTTCTTTAGCAAGTTCTCAGACACGGTCCAGAAGTCGTTAACTGATAAGCGAGGTGGAGAATCCGGTTTGTGGACAAACAGTTCGCTCCCTGGGAAGGGCTCCTTAAGCCTCTGTTCGGCTGGGAGCACACCTGGTTCTGGTGCAGGTCTGGGAGGTGCACCTGTTTGCCTCAGCAGGTTACCTTCCATTGATTTTACATCCACTGCCAAGCTGCCCTCTGAGCCCGGCAGAGCGCTCAGAGCATATTTCTTGGGTGGCAAAGGGGGAGGAACGTTCTGGTACACCCCTTCAGGCACCCAAAGGGCATCCACCCTGCGGAGCGGGTGCCCAGCGTGCTCGCCGGGAGGGGTGGGAAGCACCACGGGCCTCTGCGACAGGGACTGTGGCATACAGGGCACCAAGCCCACCTTGGGACCAAGCGTTCTTGTGTGATGAGACTGCGGCTGGGCAGAGGGGGCAAAGTCACCCTGCAGCACTTTCCTTCCACAGGTATTTTCCATGTAGGGGTGGGACACGCCATCGGGAGAGTGCACTGCCACGTTCACCTTCTCAAACCTGTCTGGGTGAAGCCACTCGGAAGGGTTCTGCTCGTTTGCCTTGCTCCTGCTTTCTGACTTCACGATGTCTTTGACAACTGGCTGTAGGGCTGACGATGGGAAGAACTTCCTGTTGGTCTCGGGCATCTCAGCTCTAAAATACAAAGCCACACAAGATGTGAGTATCCCTAAAAACACACAAAGAGGTTCAAATAAACCAAGGATTTTTTCAAAGACAGTCCAGGTAAAACTGACAAGAGAACTGAGATCTATTATGGTCATTTGATTAAAAGTTGTAATAAGTTACTGCAAGGTTTCTTTAATTTAAGATGTTAAGTGCCCAACCCCCCCAAATTCTGGAAGAGATGCAAGGCAAGATAAATTCCTTCAACATTCAGAACTAACATGACCTCTGCTCTCTTCTAAGCATCCTTGTGACTCTGATACATCTACTTTTCAAATACTGGATGTTACTCTGGCCTGCTAACTTTGTGGTTAGATTCTTGATTACCAAAAACATTCAATATCTTAACTTTTCAATGCTTATCATCGATTATTGTAACATAATAGAATTCTGCATTTCTTAAACTATTCCAGAGTAAATGGATGGCAGTGTTAGTTACCTCTTTACTGGAGGACTGGGCACCTGCAAACGTAATTCTGTTGGGAAACCAACACGAGGTCTGTAATTAACTTCAGAATTGATCTGGTCTTTCCTCACATCTGGGGGTAGAAAAAAAAATTCAAAATAAGCAGATCTACAGCCCAATTCCTTCTTTGTAATTCCTCAGAGGTTAGAAAAACAAAACACAACAGGACAGTTAATCCCTTTCAAGATTTGAGATTGATCAAAGTAGCCATTGTGAAGACAATCTGTCACAGGTAGTCAGACCTTACCTTAATCCTACATAACTGGAGGAAATTTTCCAGGCTTTTTGTTACCAGAAAATAGGTTATTATCACAATTCTGAAGTCCTACAGACACATTTTCAACATCACCTTAATATTTAGTCTTACTAAAAGCATATTTTCAAAAGCAGCTTTTAACAAAAGCATGCTTATTCAAACATCCTAAGTAATTTAAATTACAAAATTAAAACTATTCATGAATTCTGAAATTTCATGCAATATCCTAATAATTAAATCTACTGAGTGCAGAGATTGGGCATGTTTTAGGGTCTTCTTTTGTTTGTAGGTTTAAAGAAATATGTTCTTTGAAACAATTAAAACCTTAGAGCAAGGCTGTTCGGCTCACAGAGATGCTGAGCAGACAGAACACTGTCACTCAAGTGCCCCAAACACACATCACTGAGAGCCTGGGCCAGCACTTCTGCACTCCCACTCCAGAAGCTCTTTTTAGCCACAGGCAAAAAAATCATTCCTTGAAAACACACAATTTCTGAACAAGGCAGCTTCTAGCGAACAGCAAATAAAGGAAGCATTGAAGTATTCGCTTCAACACAGAATAAAACCACTCTCTTGGCAAGTGCCAAGCAACAGTCTATTTTTTTAGGGACAGATATTCTAAGTCTAATAATAAGATAACTAAGTCTTCCTAAAGCAGCGGTTATCCATTACAATCAGTCACCTGCTCTGAAGCTATTCAATGGAATGATTATTATATTATTATTACTACTCCAATGGCTTATTTTCTCTATGTATAGACTAGACTCATAACTACACACCTGTTTCACTTGTTACTTCCCCAATTATAAGTATTAAAAGTCTTGGAACTTTTGACTCATGAACAAATGAGTTAAAAGCCCAACAAGAGAACAGAACTAAACTAAAACCTCTGGGTGATGCTGCTGGATAATACTCATTTTGAGGGTCAATATCTGCCCGATCTTTCAGTGATTAAAGACTGAACGAGCCTGACACCGGCAAGGTGACAAGAAATGAAGGTAAGGAGTACCGTCCCACAGCCAGGCGGGATTTTAGGGATGACACAGCCCGGCCCCGCTGCAGGCGGCGATGTGCCCGCACGGCTCTCCGGGGCGCTGCAGCACAGCGGGCGGCCAGAGCGCTCCTGCCGGCCCCGAACAGCCCCGGATTGCACATCCATGCACGGCCAAAACCCGGCGCCGGTTCCCACCGGGAATTTCGGCTCCACGTCCTCCGGAGCCCGGCATCCTTATCCACGAGAGCCGAGCGATAAGGGAGAGGGAGCTGCTGCAGGAGGTACAAACCTGCCTGCTTGTTTACATCTACTCACTGGCATCTGAGCGGGCAGGGCAGGTTTGCCTAAGGTTAACATCCATTCTACAGCCCGCAGGTGGGGGACACACCACCTCCTCTGGCAGCTCCATTTGCACATATAGGACATGTGGCAAAAGTCTGAAAAGGCCATTTTTCTGGGGGGAAAAAACCCCAAATGAACATAAAACCAAAAAAAAACCCCCACAAAACACTCCACCTAAAACTCAACCCCACGTTAAATTCAATTTCCTTCTAATGTGTTTTAGCTGCATGTTTCCTGGCAGTCTTTTTCTACAAAAAACCCCCAAACTTTTCCTGTATCTTGGGGGGGTGTGTGTGTGTGTGTTTGTTTTTGTTTGTTTTTGTGTTGTTTGTTTGTTTTTTTTAAAGCACTTTTCAAAGTTGTCAATAAAACCACCAAAGTGTGCTACTTTTCATGAGAGACATGCATATGTGATGTGAAAAGTGACAATACTGTTCATATTGTGACAAACTTCTCTCTCTTAACCCAGCTAACTTCTGAATGAAGTTGAAATGGCAGGGATAATTACTGGAAGCTTTGGAAATGTGGAACAAGAACATAATCTGAGTCAAAAACACATTAAACTTGTCCAAAACAAAATTGATTTTAAAAAATGACAAATCATCAGAAAAAAACAGAAATCCTCATATTCAAGAAACTGTATTTTCAGAACACCATTCAGTTGCAAAACCTTTCATAGATATCTTTATCACTTAAAGACATTTCAGAAAAGCATTTATTTGTTTTTCATGTTAAGTAACCTGAATAGCTGCAGGCTTTGATTCTCAACTCAATTCTCCACACTCTGTATTCACATACACTGACTGCACCATAAGGGTAAAAACTGGATTTCTTTAAAGTGCAGTTGCATATTTTAAATTATTACTATAAATGGATGGCTTTTCTGAAGCAAATGAGTTGTGTTTTCAGAATTATGGTTCATTTGTGGAGTTTTTCTTGAAGTGACAAGCAAAGGCAATTTGGATTCTTCTTTACTCACTCATCAGAGCTTCAGAATGATTCTAGGTTCTAACTGGAGTTGTCTCATGCTATTGAACTGAATAATTAATGGGAAAACTATTAAAATTATAGTCATCTTTCTTCAATTTGAAGTATGTGAGGTTGGAAGTTCTGCGCCCTCACGCTGTTCGTGTCGTGTTCTTTATAAACAAAAAAAGTTCACCTCCTCAGTTCACCAAGTTCAAACTTCATAAACACAAAGTCATTAATATGAATTATGGATGCTCCATCTGCTTATTTGCATTTTCCTGCCAAAATCTGACCACACAAATTAGGGATCTACCTTGGGGGACCTTTGCTTGGGCAAAATTATCAAGTGCTTAGTGTCAGTGTAAGCAGCAGCCATTTGATCTCACCACTGCTGTGTGATCCAGCATTTCTATCTTTATAATGCTCTAACAATAAGTTTATTTTTGTAAGTCAGGGACAAAATTCCTCAACTGCTGAACAGTAGCCTTATTCAGAGCTCCAGTCAAAAGTGAGGAGCTGGAAAAGCACAGTTAACACAAACGGTGGGCAGAATTACAAGCTCAACATTATTTCCATAAGAAGTTTTCCACACAGAAAACCCACTCAGACACATTTTTTGGAGTTGCCATGACAGCCTAAGAAAGATTTCTTATATTCCATTCCTCTCTCAGAAAGGACTGAGCTTTTTTTTTTTTAAAGTCCTATTTTCTGAGTCTGTTCAGTTTTTACCTACCCATCCATGTCTTGTTCATGACACTCAGAGATAAAACAGAGGTAATACAACTGATACCTGTAAATGGCTACTATTGTCCTTGCTAAAGGTGTCTCGACACACTTTCAAAACTGAGACAAAGTAAATCTTTAACCCCACATACATGTGAAATTATCAAATTTTCAGGTCACCTTTTCTGTCCATTCATCAGTTCCACAAAAAGTATCCTTTTCCAAAACACATGAGATCTTTGCAGCTGACTTAAAGACACACCTTCTTTGTTATGAAGCTATTCAAAAGTTAGTTAGTGAATTGAACTGATTAGATGGGATCCCATAATCAATTTTTCATGATAACCCTGAGAATCACCTGGAATCACTACACTCCTCTAAAAACACACAAAGAACATTGAAAGTCTTGAGTAAACTTAAATATTCTCTCCAGAGAACACTTTGTTTTAACCCCCCTATTTTTCATGCCAACAGAGTACTTTATGTATTTTTCCCTGGTGTTGTTTTTATTTTTCCCCACCTAAGTGCATTTGATAAGAAAGGCGTAGTACATAACTAAAGCAGAGTAAATGTCATACAAACCCAGATCTTTGCATTCCATGCAACTCTCTTCTGGGTTTTTGTTTGTTTGTTTTTGTTTTGGGTTTTTATGGGGTTTTTTTGTTTGGTTTGGTTGTTTTGTTTTTCACCTGTCAAAATAAGCAAAACACCCAAATAGTTCTCTTTCTACAACCAAAAACCAGATTAGAATATGGACAGAAAAGGTAGCAGTGGCATGGCAACACCCCCCACTTTAAGTCTTTGGAGAAACTATACTATACATTATTTGAAAAGAAGTATGATATCTATAAAAATCAAATGTTTCCTGAGGAAGTGGCCTAATATTTATTGCCCCTCTTTGTACAAGCACCCTTCCATTGTTTCAGCAACAGCAGATAATGATTTTGGCTGGCCTCACACTGACCTATAATATTTATATGCCAAGGCATTTATCAACTTCATAAAAACCCAGCAGACATATTAGTATGTAAAAGGAAGCAGACTTCCTTAATACAAGTGTTTCTTCCTGATACTGCTTCATATCTTCAAGGAAAACAAATGGTACCACAGTCCACCCAGACATTAAAAAAAAAAAAAGTCTTCCTTAGTATCCACCAAGAAAGTTCATAGAAATGGTTTTGGGGAACACACAGGGACTGAACAAAACTACCATGTTTTTGTGTTTGGTTTTTTTTTGGGAGGGGGGCTAAGGGGAAGAAGAAAAAGCACATTTGCCAGAAACACAAAAAATACACCAAAAAAAAACCAAAATAACAAAGAAAGGATATGAATACTTTTCATCTTCATCCATCAGTATAACTCACTGCAAAGCTTTAACAGAATTTCTACTTCACTGTGCAGGAAAAACACCCACCAAACATCTTTCCTTTGCCATTTTGGAGAAGACAGAGCACACAGGCTATGATGAGTCAGTAAGAGAGATCTCTACTGAAGCTAAGTACATAAAAACCCCCTTCCATCATGCTCAAAACAGCCACAAATTCCATGCCAGTCTTCTTCTAATCCACTGAAATACAGCCAACCTGATACACAAAATGCCTAACTTGGAAATAGTTGGTTATGGTTTGCTAAAAGAAAGGAATGGTAAATGGTATGTGCAGTTTTTAATTTTGTGAAATGTGAAGACAGTTTATGCAGCAAAATTATAAAATACAAAAGGCTAATCATAAATTAATATCACACAAGAGATGGATGGATAAGTATTCAAATTCTGGTATGTCTGAAAATGATTTTTTTGAGTTCTTACCATGGAAGTTCCTGTTCTGCTGGGGTACCAAATGTAACACATGGTCAGCTTTTTTGGTTGACAAGTTCAGTTCGCTGTAAAAGAAGAAGATACGTGATTTGGATGCTGCTTTTAACGCTGCTCCCACACGAGACAGGTTGTGCTGGTCCACAGAAGTTTAGGATGGTCTCAATCTTTTGCCATGGACAGACAAAATGGACTGATTTTGCTTTCTTGGGGAGTCAAAATAATACACGACATTTCACTATGGAAGATGCACTTTGTATGTTTTTATTAAAAAAGTCTGTTTTGACAACTTGCCACCACACTTTATGGACTGAGTTTTAAATTTTTGCATCTCCACTTCGAGAATCACAGAATCATAGAATGGTTTGGGGGATGGAAGGGACCTTAAAGATCACCCAGTTCCATCACTCTGCCATGGGCAGGGACACCTTCCACCAGCCCAGGTTGCTCAGAGCCCCATCAATTCTGGCCTTGAGCACCTCCAGGGATGGGGCAGCCACAGTTTCTCTGGGCAACCTGTGCCAGGGCCTCCCCACCCTCACAGTAAACAACTTCTTAACATCTATACTAAAGCTACAGTCTTTCAGCTTGAATCCATTCCTCCCTGTCCTACATGCTTTTGTAAAAAGTCCCCCTCCACCTGTCTTGTAGGTTCCCTTCAGGTATTGTGGAAGGAAGTGAAAGCCTTTTCTTTTCCTGGTATTTACTATTGTCTTTTCCTGTAAAATAACCTTCTGTGAAAAAACATGTCCAAAACTTGGTCTCTTCTCAACTCTTTGAGAAGCACTTGGACAACACTGAGGCATATGGTGTGATTCTTGGCGTTGCCTTGTTGCAGGGCCAGGTGATTGTGGATCCCTTCCAACTCAGGATGTTCTATGGTTCTAACTGTGCTCTTTCATTTTGTGGACACAAACAAGATTTGAACAAAGAATTCATCACTCCTAAACTGTATATGGAATGTAGACAGTATTAAGATATACAACACAGAAAACTCCATGTGGAAGGATTCTAAATTTCTGTTTCACAGCACCACATATATTTAAGTTGGAATAGACCTTTTCAGATCATCTAGTCCAACTCCCTCGTGCTCAAACAGGGTCAACTCCATGCTCAGGATCGCATCCTGCTGGGTTAGGAGTATTTTCACAGAGATTACACAACACCCCAGAACAACTTATTTATAACATACATCAGTTCTAAGTAAGTTGAACAAAATATGGCTACTAACCACAAGATTCACCTACTGCCATCCCCATCTCCTTGTCAGGGCCTGTCAGTACAAACACTACAGGGTATGATTTACGTGGACACTGTTCCACTACGGATGGAAAGTTACCCAGTGTCTAAGAATCTCCTAAGTAAAGAAGTGTAGCAATTATCACCAAGGAACACACCCTGTCCCTCAGCACAGCTCAGCAGGGTCTGGCTCAGTGCCCTGCACAGAGAACCAGTGCTGCAGCCTCAGAGTGAAGGCAAATTGAACACTTAATTGCCCGCACCCTGATTTCTAGATGCACTCCAGCTTTCCACACGCATGGCCTCAAGAAAGTTCCAAAGCATGTTTTCTTGAGTTTTGTTTTGTTTGTTTGTTTTTGGGGTTTTTTTTGACAATACCTACATATTAGAACAGCTTATTTTTCCATGAATGCAATCTGTGCAAGCTCTAAGAGCATGAGTGTTACCTGCAGGGAGCACTTTCTTTCACATTCTTGACATCTGCCGGACTGATTCCTTCAATGACAGGCGAGTCTGGATTTGCAGATCCGTTGCTGATATGATCACTGCTTTCATACCCAGATTCTGTCCTCTGAATTTGCCAGTTATCACCATGGATTTTCCTCTCTGTAAATCCTTTGTTTTTCTCAGTGTTCCCTTTTCCCTCGGAATCCAGGGAACTCCGACTTCCCGTATCCTGTTTCGTTTCATCTTCATATATAGTCATCAAACCCTTCTGCAACTGGCTCTCTTTGGGCCAGTGGTTGAAGCTGCGCTCCTTTTCGTGCTTAGATTTACTGCTCAGGTTTGCCTTGTGCTTTGGGCTGTGCTGTTTCCTCTCAGTCTCACTGAAAATGCTGTCAACATTCAGCGTCTCCCGCATCGGTTTCCAACCTTTACTTCTGCTTCTGCTGCTGACGCTTCCTTTGTCCCTGGAGTCCTGACTGGTGTCCGTGTCGTAGCCAGTGACACCATCGGTCCGTGTCCTGCTCACTGCTTTGTCCCCAGCAGCAAAAGGCTCTGTTTTATTTGATCCTAGCACGTGGGCAGGAAGCTTTGCTTGGTGAGGTGTGCTGTCGTGCTTGTAGGGGCCTCTTCCCTGGCTGCTGTAAATCCGCTGATCCATGCAGTGCCTGAGCCCATTCCCGACGGGAGGAGACCCCGACTTGACACTGGAACGGTCTTCTCCCATCAAGTCTTGTAAGAACAAAAAGAAAAAAAAAGCTCCGTGAGAGTTCTCATTAATGTTTCATGGCATGGTTTGGGTTGGAAGAGACCCTAAAGGTCATCTAGCTTCAACTCTCCCTGCCATGGACACCTTCCACTAGACCAGGTTGACTCAAAGCCCTATCCAACCTGGCCTGGAGCACTTCCAGGGTGGAAGTGGTCATTTAATTGATAACATTAAAGTACTAATATTTCTTACAGTATCTCTACAAATCCAGTACATATTTCAGAATACTGCAGACTGGGAAGCCCTAATCTGGCCAGTGTGTTCTCTTAAAGGAGAAAGCTATTTAACCCTTTGATTCTCTGGTCACTTTTTTTAAACCTACCTCTTTGTCTGCCAGACTCCTTCCGTGGTGCTCTGTCTGCATCCTTTCGTAAGGATGTGAAGTTCTTCATGTCAGCAGCTTTCTGAGCACACTCTCTGGATAAGTCCTTCAGCCTGTCCTTTTGATCACTGTAACCCAACTTAGCTGCAAAAAAACCACTCCTTGTCAAAGATCATCACTCAAAAGTCATTCATCGTCAAAACACACAAACACATTTATGGGCCATAACTTAAGTTTTTAATATTACTGCTAGTTAAAAATACTACATATGGATTACATTAAAATTAGATTTCTTTCCTAAGTCCATTGACATAGAGGACCACAAATAATGCTACACACCACAATACTGTTGGGGAAAAGTGTTCCTCAAGTAGCCAATGATCCACAGAGCCACATCTCACCCTCATGTCACTGGTGGGCCGTTCAGCCAACGTGACTGGATAATGATTGAGAAGTGGATCAAGGCCTCAAGAGCCACTTCAGTGAAGGAATAATGAGGGTTAATAAAAAATATCCTGCATTTATGGTTCTCTGGAAAATTAACATTCCATGGCAGGTACTCAGGTGTTACTTAAACACTGAAGGAATCTCTGAACAACAGCTAAGTCAGTCACTGATGGAATTTTTCCTTTGGAGACAGTTCTGCTCCAGAGGTTATCACACACCTGAAATATTTTATAAGAAGATCCATCAGGGGTTTTTTTGGATGGGAATAGGGAATACCTACCTGGACCTCTACCACCACTCGCTTGAACGTGGCTTCTACTGAATGCTGAATTATCTGGCTGAAGCTTTTTATTACTCCTTTGATTAGAGGGGTCTCCAATTCCATTCTCTTTCACGTGCTCTGATTTAGGAGCAGAATGCTTTTCAAACCCTGTCAAACAATACAGTCATCTTTAGAAAGAAAAAGCTTCATAAACTAAAATTTTCAATACCTACTTTAAAAAAAGGAAGCTTTTTAATTGGAGAATAAAAAAATCAAAAAAATAAAAAAAAAAAAAGAAAAAAAAGGAAGAAAAAAGGAAGAAAAACCTCACCAAACCCGACATTATATTTCAATATATACTAGGCAATAGGGTTTTGTAATATTTTGTATGCTGCCATATTTATAGTGGTAGCCTGTGGTGGAAGAGGGTCCTCAATTCTTTATTCCCTGCAGCAGCCCAAGCCCCATGACTACGTATTATGTTAGGAGGAATATGTCAAATTCAATTTGGCTTTTATTTAACTTACTTTTAAGTTATGTTTAAGATTCAAATGAAAAAAAAAAAAAAAAAAAAAAAAAAAAAAAAAAAACAAAAACAAAAACAGCAGCAGCTATAACAGTAATTTTCCCTTANAAAACCAACAACAAGACAGCAGTCCCAACTGCAGAACCAAAAGGTTGGATTCTTACACATTGAGGCCTATTGTATATAAATCTCAGAGAAAAGAAGTTTCCTGAAGCTCCTTCTGATTTTCCCCAAAGTTCTGATCTGTGGTCTCTGTATATATATAACTATACAATATATGTATTTGTATACACAAACACACATGGTCCAAATCTACCTCCATATGTACATGAAGCTTTCAAGTATCTTTTTATGGTACTTTAAAAGGTATTTTGAATGTTTCAATACACACATAAGAATATCTGCATATACAAATATGCCACAATTTTCTTCTGAAGTTGTGCAAAGCACTTCTGAACAATCTATATTAGAACATCTTTTTTTCCCCATTACCCATTAGTCTCAATTTTTATTCCCTCATTAACCAAACAGTTCTAACATTAAATATATACATTATTTTCTTTTGAGACCCTTTAAGCAATGATTGATAAAAGCATTCCAGGACAAAGCAGCCAATCCTTCTTTATATGCCCCATTTCAGAATTATAGCTGATACTGTTATTAAATAAAATATATCTTATTACCTGAGTCTTCCCCATTTCCTGCTGGTGCTTTGCACTGAGACCAGTGAATAATCTGCTTTGGTGCATCTTCTGGAGACACAGCTGTGCCATCTGGGTTAGCATAGAATAGCAGCAGTGGCTGGAAGTGACACCGAATGCACCTGGAGACCACGTCTTTCCACTTTGTTCCAATCTAAGGAAAAAAACCCAACAAAACATAACCCCAAAACTATACCAACAGCACTGAACCCAAACACAGAAAGAGTAATTTATCAAGCAGCAGGTTCTAAATGCTTAATTCCAAAGGTACTTGAAGATTCAACATTTTAGCACCTTTGGTTTACATAAACCAAAAAAAAGAATAAGATTAACTGGTAAATGGGATAACAATCAGAACATCATCCCAATGAATACAGCTGCCAGAATCTTCTTTTTCTTTGAAAAAAGTACAAATTCAACAGTTCACAAATGCATGAACATTCTGAAGCATTCGGCACTTGTAAGGCAAGGCTATGAAGCAGTGAAGGCAATCGCAAAACTCCTTTGTGAAAAACTGTTTACAAAAGTAAAGGTTTATTAAAATAAAAACACTGTGTTAGACTTTGTTCAAGTTTGCTGTCAAAAGAATACACTGTAGATAAGGAGTAAAAGCAGCATTTACCTCTTTGACATTAGCATCATCAAACAGCACCCATTTGCAGCTCTTGGTGTGAAAGGCAAAGGCACAGTAATGTCGGCTTGTGTAGCAAATCATTCCCACAAGAAAGAGTTCACTGTTTTTGGCATTTTCATCCGTAACCCTATAAAACAGCTGTAAAAGTGATTACATATTTTAAAACACATATGTAAAACATTCAGCCTCAATTTCCTCACCCACTGCTGGCATTTCACCAAGGCAATTGCTACTGAATGTCCTGTGGTATTATACAATTTTCCCTGAGCATAAACACCGATTTATCTTAACTAAATCTATTTTAACTCCCCCCTCCCCGACAATTTGAAAGAGTAAAATAGTAATGCTCTGGAATAATTCCACGAATTTCAAACTGAAAATGGTATTCCTGGATTTTCAGCTAGGAACAAATCTACATTAATCTCTGTACCCAGGAACAAGCCCAACACTTCTGCCAGGACTTTTTCCTCTCACAGGAACTACATCAAGCAGCACATGCTAATGAATGCCTAAAGTAGACACAAACTTTGACATCAAATTGTGCTTTTTAAATACATGAGTATTTTTATGTCATACATATTTACATATACATAGAATGCAGGCAAAATTCCATTCTAGAGGAAGCAAAGGGTGAGTTTTAGGTCAGGTACCCCAGGAAGGTAGAGCTGTGTTGCCAGGTTCCGCATCACCTCCTCTGTCAGATCCGAGTGCTCCGAATCCCAGACTAAGCCAATTGTCACAATCTCGGGACAATTCATAAGAACACGACGGATTTTTATTTTTTGACCACAGTTACTCTAGAAAAACGGGGGAAAAAAAACCAACATGATGGGAGGGAAAACAGATGCTTAAGAAGTGGAAGCCCAAAAGTGAGTTACTACACGAGAACTGGTGCAACAAAACGATTCCGCGCTGCCCTCTAATTCTAAAATTTAGTTATGGTGTTTGTCTCAAACTATTTAAGGGTAAGATTCTTCATCATAAAAGCCCTGATGAACACTACAGCCTAATGTCTCCATCCAATCACCACCCTAAAACAGAAATTCCAATAACTAGAGCATCAAAATAAAAGTTTCAGGGTTTTTTTTCACCCTGAGCTGGAGTACGATGAAGCAGCCTGAGGTAAGCCTGATTTTAGGGGAAGACTTTAGCCTGATTTAATGATTAAATCTCTGATTTAAAGAGTTCTCCCTTGTAGTTTAAAGTAATGTAACATCTCCGTTTACTTACAGGACACTTTCTGTAGTCATCAGCAGTATTTGCTGCCTGCAGCAATTCTGCAAACATTTCTGGCTTGAGACGTTCGTGCCTCTCCATCATTTTTTCTACTTCATTACTGTAAAAATTAATGAAAATAACTGTCCACCTCCCTTCTTAAGAGCCAACGGATTTCAGTCAACTCTCAATTAACTACACAGTATGACTGGAAAGAAAATATACAGTGGTCAAACAGCAGCATACAAACTTTTTCATCAAGCTCTCTCTGCTTCTGGACAGCATCTCAAAAACATAATGAAGAAACGCACCTTCCTTTTAAAACACTTAGAGCACTTCTCTGACATGCTTTGCACGTTATCAGAAAGGTGTTTATAAACATAGACAGGAGAATAATGGAGAAATAGGAAAATAGAGAAAGGAATAACAAGAACACAAGCTCTTACCACAGGGCTGTGGTGGAAATGTAACGCACGAACTCCGTGAAAGGCAACGGATCCGACGATGCTCCACAGCTGCGACAAACGCACTGCAACACCAAAAACACTCCTGTTGGCACTGACTCGGCACAGAGGGAGCAAGTTACTTGTGGAAGCACCCAAATGAAGGCCTGACCTGCTCATACAGCGTCATGGCAAACTTCTGGTGAGAAATGCAGGACTTGGAAGTGCACATATCTGTTTCACTGTTTGGCACTAAGTGAAAGTGAATCCTCTCGAGGATATTTTCCTAAAAAGAAAGAGCAATGTTAACAAAAAACCAAACTGATGAACTAAGGAACATGACAATTTCACAGTACCAGCTACTTCCTTTGGCACCACAAAGTGCTGTGATTGCCATGAGTTTGGCCCCTGAATCAGGATGGACGTATTTTCCTCTTTAGCCTAAAATACCAAGAGGTAATAGGAACAGGCGAACCTATTCAGGTAGAGTAGGAAGCTGATCAACTCAGAAGCTCAAATGCACTTCAGTTAGATGGAGCAGTAATAAGAAGCTCTCTTTCATGGCTGCAATCCATTAACCTGACTGCAAGACCACAAAGAGCTGCTTTCAGGAGTCCTTACTGGATTTTCCTCCATACGCGAAAACGCATCTGGCAGGGAGGAATTAATTTGTGGACACTTCCAAGAGAAGTCAAAGCTGAAAGTAAGCAAAGCAGCAACCATATTTTCTGCCCCTCCAATCTGTGTCTGAAAGTTAACACTGTAGGTGTTTTATGGAGAACATTCTCATTGTAAGACACAGGATCCCTTAGAAAGGTTTCTTTACCAGACTCCTGTGCCATCTGGAATCATCCTTAATGGCCACAGTAATGGCTCCTGTTTTTCAATGAGACACCTAATAAAACCAGAAAGTAACTACAGCCAGAGTAAAGATCTTCAAGTATCTGTTCACTCTTGGATAAGGGAAATCTTTCTCCAGAAGAATTCAGGAGTGAGCTGGGGAGTTGGAATGGAATACATTTCAATAGCTGATGAGAGAATACTTGGAGGAACAGACTATATATTCAAATTCTCTCATCAGGAGATAACCTTTCTCTCCACCCAAAAATTTCCAAGAGTGACTCAGAGTTCATCATCCTCACTGCCCTAAACTGGCATAAAGCACGTCAGTAGCACTGTGTCACTTCAATCCCTGCTGTGAGCCTGGAGCCACCAAAACAAGACGCCACCTTGGCATCAACTAAAGGAATACAATTCTACTTAACTGCCACAAGGAATACCTACAAAGCATTCTGCCGCATCGTCCATGAACCCGAGCTGGAAACGCTGCTCATCCTTGAAACTCTCTGCCAGGGCATGTCTCATGTTGTCTGAGGGCAGGGCCTTCTCCCGACTGTGCTGAAACTGGGAGAAGATTGCCTAGGAAGAAACACAATGACTTAGCTTCATTGCCCACTTGACACCTCATTTCTACACAAATACATCAATGCCTGCATAAACACATGAAGTACTTATATTCACAATGTTTACAAACATATGCAACTTTTAAAATCACTTTTTTAAGAGTTACTAGGTTTCTGTGTCCTGTTACTGATTCCATGATAAGAATTTATGCTACCAATCTGAACTTTGACCCAGAAGAACAACAACATAAGAGTATATAAAAGTGCAAATGATTGACTTGAGCTCTCAGAAGCAACACACCCCCTGGTCTGTAATTATACAGCTTTTTTAATGTGGCCATGGAATAGCAATTCATCCATATGTATCTTGTCTTTACAGCTGGTGTGTATTTCTTGGGGCGTAATGTAATACCACTCAGGTTAGTTTTACACCCATCATTCATTAAATAATGCAATATCTACATTACTTCTTCAGAAGGGAGTTTATCTTTATTAAAATTATGGATATGCACAAGCCTCCCATAAATCAGATAGAACGCTGATAATCCTTGCTGTTAAATCTGCTCACTGCTGGAGCACTGCACACAAAACAAGTGAAGAGGTCAATATCTGCAGTTCCAGAACATGATAATTAATTGCACTTGATTTTTCCTTCATTTCCCAGAAGAGAGAGTTGGCTACTTCTCTTTCTGGCAGATACACACGTAAGTGACCTCATCATTTAGCAAGTAAGGAAAGCTGATTTTGAAAGAACTGCAAGTTAAGAGCTATTAAATGAATTACACATTTTCAGCTATGAAATGGTATATCCCATCAAGGCAAGTTTAAGAGAAATGAAGAGAATAAAGGCAAAGCCAATCAGCAGAAGCCATGTAAAATACAAATAAGGATATGCCTTCTTCACATAGGCTTCCTATGGTCAAAATCTGTTGGCTGGGAGACAAAGACGCAACAGATAAGCAAAAGTTTCAGTGCTAACAAAAAGTAGTGTTTTATCCATGATGCATTCCAGGGTGTCAGTCAAATATTTGAAGTTCCCTCTCAGAACAAAAAGAACGGACTAATGATAAAAATTACAGTCACTATCTCTATGTAAACATTCAAAATGAAGTTTTTTACAGGTCTGAGATACAAGTTAGCTCTGCTTTGAAAACTTTTATCATTACTCATTTTGGCTTTAGGTAATTTTTTGTATGCAACAGAGCCTTAGCTAAAAACAATTGCAGATAAGCTGTTGTGCAGATAAGTGTGCTCAGTTCAGTGGCCTGCACAGTCTAAGTCCCACCCCAGTGTTATCCAAAAAAAGAACAGAGCACATTTAATTCTTGAACACCACCAAAAGATTGAACTGAGGTAAACTAGAATTTACTGGCTATGCTTTTAGTTTATAGGAGAGGCTGATACAAATAAAATATCCTTCATTCGTGAACAAGCAGGAAGGGTTAAAATAGTCCAAGACTAAAAAGATAAACAAAAACCCCAAACCAAAGTCAAAAACAAGTTACTGGAATGCATCCTCATCCAGCAGGTATACTGTATGAAAATGAAAAAGCCCCAGATTCTGAATGCAGAACAAACAGAATTACTCAACCGGTATCTCTGAAGAGCCAGAAGCAAAACCAGTAGTGTACATAACAGCTGAGGACAGATCCTTCCAAATGAATTAACTGCAATGTTTTGAGCTCAGTACATAAGCCAGGGAGTCAAAGATCACAACTACACTATTAAAAAAATAACTAATTCTATTCTAACCAATTTCAGAACAGGCAGCAATACCACTTCTTAGCAGTGTTCTTGGGAACGCATCAAAATAGGATGATGTCAGTCCAGGCCATGCAAAACATTCAGGCACAGTAAGCCATCCAGATGAATCACTCAAAGCTGCACCACGGAGTGATCAATCCCTCAAGGACAGACAGTTGGGAGAATAAGGAAAATTCCAAGTCCTAAATTAGAGCAGCCTCGTGGAGCAGCTGAAGGTGGTGCATTGCTTTGAGAGGTGGCTTAAAGTGATGCAAAACCTGAACTGGAGCCACCACTCTAAGACAGAAACAAGATTTAATCTGAAACACACAGGTATGCCCTGGTTATGGGTCAGCACTTGATGTACTGACAAGATCAAGTGCCCAGCACACAGAACACAATGTGCACCAAAACACTGGTGAAACAAAATCTCAATGAGTCCTGAAAAGTCAAGAGCTTGTAAAAGAGGTTGGAAAAAAAGCCTCAGGAAGTCCATCTGAATATGTGTAGTCTCAACCTATTTCAACTTGCTGGCTTTTTTAAATTAAACATATTAACCCAAGAAATAAAACAGCACCTTCTGGAAAAAAACTATGTTTGGAAAAAGACAGTGGCACATTCCAAACTAGCTTATGACACTGCAATCATGACAGATACTAAATATTACTGAAAAAACTACCTAAGATTATACACATCCTGAAGGAAATGTCACTGCAAACGGCTCTTGCCTAAAACACTCATTTAACTCCCAGAGGGTAAACTCTTAGTTGGCTTACCTTTGCCTACAGTTTAGCATGCTCAAGAACCACTTCCTCAATGAAACATTTTCCAATAGTATTGTTCCTTTCAGCTCCCTCCAGACAAGTGACTGCCAGTTCTGTATGTCATTATGTCCACTACCATATTTTAAGAGACAGAATAACTTGTTTGCACCGGCAGAAGTTTTATGTTTAATCAGACTGAAATCTGTGTACTGTAAAATTCCTTCTTTAGACACAAGAAAAGATTTCTGTTACCAACACCTGTTACAAATATCCTTCAGTCTAAACTGTGTCTTTACACAGGAATGACTTAGAGAGCCACCCAGGCCTATGTATGATACAGACAAATTTAATAAAAATAATTTCAATTATTTCCCCCTCATTTTTCAAAGATGTTTTTTTTTCCAGAATTTACTACTTACCTTCAAAGCACAAAATATGCAGGCATCTCCTTGACACACGTGTCCAGTTAAACCTCTTAAACTTCGTCGAAATATGTCAAGTTGCCATAAAACCTGTAAAGTTCCAGAGAAAATAAGTCATGAGTTCTGAAGGTTCTCCATTTTACACAACAAACAGTAGCTGTTGTTTCTTGATTTCACATAATGCACAACCTAAGCACCAATATTGCTGTAAAAATTATGGTCCTCCTCCTTTACTTGTTAAGTTGTGGTGGTGGAAGTGAAAATTTTGCATTCACCACTTGACATCTGGATCTCTTTTTTTAAACTATTTTAAACAATGTACTTTGGGAAAAGAGTTGAAGAACTCTCAAGCAAACGAGCAGGGATTGTAGCTGTCTTCTTACAGCTCTACAGAAGAATTACGTCTATACTACGTTCTTATGGCCTCTTTGTAAAATGAGTGCTGAACTGAATTTGTTTTTCCACAGATCAAAACAGTTCTGGTGCTTAAACAGGTACGTTATTTGTTTAACTACGTAAAGATAATATCAGCATGGCTACAACAGACTGCTTTCAATATCTAGTGTCCTAGGTACACATGAAGTGAAGTAGTTGAGAAAGCAGCCTGCTAAAAAGAAATAAAACCCCTACAAGTGAGTTTTCAAGATGCACAGCAACAGAACAGTTGCAAATCCAGGGGAGGGAAATACCCTATCTATAAATATAAAAGCTCAGATGAATAGGATATGTTTGAAAAGCAAAGCCCAAAGCTCAGTTCTGAAGGTTGAACAGAGGTTAAGGAAAAGAAAGGAGCACATTCCTCTTCGTAAAAGGGCAGTCACCGACCATCAGCCACTGTTTGCTGAGCAGCAGGATGTTGGGAGGCAGCAGGACTGGCTAAAACTGTAAGTAAAACTTCACAGGGTTTAATTTTAGGGCACCCTCAGTGAAAACAGCAGAGCTGCAAGGGAATATGGGGCATGCTGTTCCCTCTGAGTGCAAAACAGCCAACATTTGACATTTTTATCTTAAACGTATTTAGATACCATGCACATAGACACCATAGCTACACCTCTCCTACCTCCTGTGTTTAAATCCATACCATTTTTAAGTCTTCCAGTTTTTTTTTAGGAAGTCTGTACATCTCTGACTCTGAAGTTGCCAAATATAAAGGAAAGTTTTAATGATATCCCTGATGCATGCAAATAAAATAACACACTGATTTTATGCAAAATTCAATATTTAATACTCTCCATTCCTTAAAATTAAATGCTGAGTAAAATTACTTCCACGCAATGTCCTCTTTCTATAATTGCCACTCTTCTTTTCCACACACTTAGGAAAGTCTATCCAAAATGTTTAAAAAAAAAAAAAAAAATCAAGTTTTTTCTTACCTGAACAGCACTATTAAGAAAGCAGCTGTTTTGCCCAGGTTCATTTAACAAGCCTTTTGTAGGGGCCAGGGACAGAATACTTCCAGGCTGATAAACTTTTCCAAGGTTCCCCCCAGGTCTTCTTAGGAACTTCACCCATGCCATTATTTTTCAGAGTTTATAATTGCAATGTTTATGCTTAAATATTTAAGGATATGATGGGTGCAAGGCAAAGAAGGTGGTTCTATGAGAATATTCTTATAGTCATGGCATTCCATTCAACTCCGTGCAATTGTAACCATTCAGGGGTTTAAGTCCATTTTCCATGAGCAGCTTTCAGCCATCGGTCAGGATTGGTGTCTCAGTAAAAATACAGCTAAACAAAGTTTTTAAACTCTCAGACTTAAAAAAAAAAATAAAATAAAACAAAAGGTGTCCAGTTAAGGTTAAAATATGTTAGAAGTTGCTAGAATAAAAGTTCTGATCAAGCAAGTTGCACAGTAACTGGCTTCTTCCTGGGATAGCAGTGAAGAATTACTATAAACCATTAGTTGTATTATGTCAGAAGTTTATATATGTAACCACAAAAGTGGAAAGTTCTTGACAGGTGTTATTCTTCTGTTCTCTCATTTCGTTCCATCTTCTTTTTACTTTTAACTGTGACCCATGAAATATATTCCAGTTTAGAAGACTCCATGTTTATTTCATTCTCTTTCCAGTGAACCTGAAACAGGAAAAAAACCCAGAAAATTTAAGAAAAAAAATCTCCGAAATGTTAAAGATCTTCTAAATCAGAAAAGAGATCATGGCTAAAACAAGCTCTTCATCTGCTGGCATATGTGATAACCAGGGAAGAGGAGGAGAAAACACTGCCACATAGAAACTGGTTTTAAGGCAGAAAAAAAAATATATTTTATCTATCATAATTATTTTCTAACTTATTATACACCTCTAAGGAGTACCACAAAATTACTGCAAAGGTTCTTCTAACAACATGCAATATCTTATAAAAAGATCATACAAACACAGGAGTTACTCCACCTTTGAAACTCCAAGTCCAATAAAAACTTCCCCACGAAATAAATATTTTTATTCAACACTGGAAAACCTGGTTTTAATTTCAGTATCATAGACGGATTCTGACCTAGCAGTTAGCTTTCAGAAGTTTGTGCTACCTACTAAACCCTAGATAAAAATTAGGTCTTTAACCCAGTTGCATTCTCAAAGCACCCAGAAAAACATCGCGAATGGCAAAGCAAGAACATTCTGTTGTTCGCTGTCTCCAAAAACCCACTCCAAGATCTTCAAATCCCAACGATAAGAGTTGTTTCCCTCATTGTTGAAGGGGTGTGTTTAAGGTTAAATGATTCCATACCCGGACATCAGCACAGCCACTTGCAGAGCCCAAGCAGTGATTCTCTCACAACAAAGGACTATTCTGCCAGTTTGGCATTGCCACATCACCCACAAAAACAACAGAAGTAATGGCACAGAGCTGAATACATGTAAATAAACCAAAGCAATTAGGGTTGCACATGTGGGTAAGGAAAAAAAAAAAAAAAAAAAGGTGAAATTCAGCCTCACATTACAAGTGAGATACCTCTGACTTCACAAGCATGCACAAAGTCTTGCACTCCCAAAACCATTCCCCTTTATTTAAAAGAAACATTGGTACTTGCTTGTATTATAAAAAAAAAATCCATAACTGGAACACAACCAAAAGTCTCTTTTGCCCCATGAATAATCAGATGAGTTTTGTTTGTTTACTGATGTTAGTGTATCTCACCCGTAAGTAATTTGATTTAATAATACTAGAGACAGTAAGTGTGATTTGTGACTGCACTGAGCAAAGATTCCGAAATCCAACTGGAAACTGACCTTGACACAACATCATGGGACAATTTTGCTTGCTTTATGTTCACTTCAATAAACTCAGAAAGGGGAAAGAAAAAAAATGCAGTGAATAACTAGAAACGCATAGCAGTTTCAGATATTATAGAAACATGCACGCTGTTTGAGAAAGAGTTCTTCCAGAAGAACTTGAGACAAAGAGACATCCACTAAAAACTTACAGAAAGGATGTTCTAGACCAAACACTCCATGCACCAAGCATTGAGCTGTTGGGCTGCGTTTTGGGAAAAGTTATAATGATTCACTTAATAAAAATATTGTTTCAGACCACATTCATTGTACAGTCTTCACATGCAGAAATTCCACTCCCCTTTTTTCTCCACTAAGACTCTGCCTCAAAGACTGTAGCACACTGGAGATGGTGCCACAAGCAATGGGATTAACTTGTCATCTCCCTAAGGTGAGAAAGTTTATGGTTGCATCTTATTTGGAACTTGACATGTTTGGTTGAACTTCTGAGGTGACTGGGACTTGGACCACTGACTCCCATACCCTAAAGTCAATACTCCATAGGACTGCAATTAGGAACTGACGACTTCTTACTTGGCTGTGGTAAGCTGAGAGCACTGCAGTATTTATTAGCCACTGGGTTTTTACCAGTTCTTTGTATGTTCTTGCCTTGACAAAGGTGTGAGTAACTGAGGACAGACCCTAAGTCAGTTGTGGCTGCTCCATCCCTGGAAGTGTCCAAGGCCAGGCTGGATGGGGCTCTGAGGAACCTGGTCTAGTGGAAGGTGTCCCTGCCCATGGCAGGGGGTTGGAACAAGATGGTCATCGAGGTCCCTTCCAACCCAGGCCATTCTGTGCTGGAACCATACCAGGTTTTCCACAGGTGCAATCTTTCAGCAAAACAGTTATTTCACACAGTGCTACTGATACACTCCATGAGATTTTCAGCAACTGAGAGTTAACGAAATACTTTTGCCCTTCAGACTAAAGGCATTGGTTGTGTCAGCTCTTCTCAACCAAAGACACTAAACGAAACTGCAGGCTCTCAAATCAATGTCCATTTACCAGACTAAGTTCTTCTGCCTTGCCCAAGTTCAGTCACTGTTCTTCAATCCTCAGTGGTCTCATCAAGCACCCAGCTACCCTTAGTTGTGCAGCCTTACAGGACAAAACTCATGCCTGTCACAAATTTCTGGCACTTGCCTTTACAGCTTCCAGAATAACAAATACACTTGTCAGCAAAACTGCATGTGTTGGTACAGCCTCAAATGTAATTCTGGCTGCCACAGACTTCTCAGTGTAAGAAGCAGTGTCACTGAAGAAGCTTAGGAATCAGTGCAGTAGCTATTTTAGCTTAAGAAAAAAAATTTAAAACTCACTCTCCACTAGCACATTTGGGTTTAAGCATCTTTGATACCCATTTAGATAAAACTGATGAGAGCAGCAGTTGGTTCTGTGAACGCTGGAACTACCAGTGCCTGGGCTCCTGATAACTTTATGTCTCATGGCTGAGTTCTCAGTTTTCTCCCTAGCTGGGGCATTTGACAGCTCTGCTCCTCACATCTTCGTACAGGGTCTCTCCCTTCCAGCCAGCTGCCTCTTTTCATGCACTTTGTAAGTACATAATCATCTTTAAGGCTTCTATCCCCTCTGTCAAATTGGGTGGAAACCTGCCAGCGCCTTCAAAAGTAATTGACTGCCCATGTCCCTGAAATTTGGCCGAAGAATCGTCATTTACATCTTCTCAGCTTCACTTTGCAACTGCTCTCAGCGTGTTGCATAATTGCCTAATGGCAAAGCTGCCCCGCGCCCAGTGCTGGGGTTACTTTGAAGCCACACAGTTTTTGCCTCTGCTTGCAGCTCACGCTCCTGAGCCGAGCCTGGCAACCCACCCAACGGTCTGACAAGTCTGGTAAATCAATTTCTAAACTGATTTAACTCGGGAATTTAGGGACAGGACAACAAAACTTGTGAGGGAGGACTGATTAACTATATTACAAGGGAATAATATTATGACGGGAAACCACTGGAGTTCTCTGTGGTTCTCAGCGTTATTATGACTGGGGTTACTGTTTCCTCCTCGACACAATGAAACCCATCAGAGACTCAACAACTTGCAACTGCAAGAATGCGACTGTTTTCCACAGCTCAAAAGGTTGCCACTTAAAATTGCCAATCTTTATGAGCAGAACAAAAACCTGATTTGTACTGTGACAGTGCTGGAGGCTACAGTGATTTTCCCTCACATTCGAAAAAACAAGCAAACAGTGAAGCTGCTTTAAAACTCTAGAAAAAGACCAAAATTCGTAAGAATAAACTCTTACACCCACCTCAGTGGGGATGAATCACAATATTTTTGGTCCCCACACATATCCTGTTCCCTTCCACCTTTAGCGTTCTGTTAAAATTGTTTATGGCAACAGATCTCATGTACCAGAAGATACATGTAAGGCTCTTAATAGTCACCAGTCTTTGTCTTTGAAAATTATACTATTCGCTTCAAAGGCTGTCAAAGAAATATGTTTACAGGAATGCAAATTCTCACTATTTGAAACATCAGAGAGAGAGAAAAACTTCATTAAGAGCACACACTTGCAACAGACATAAGATGAAACAAGAACAACACTACAAGACAAGACCAATACCAGTGTTGGTCTGACACATTCTTTCTCTTTCAGTCACTGCCTCAAGAAATGCCCAAGACACTGGAGGAATATTTGATGGTATCTTTTCTAGAAATTCTTCCAAACAACCCCTGAAGATTTTCAACACAGACTTTTTCCTTTTTAAAGACTTCCACTGTCTCCTCTCCCAGCCCTTGCCCATTTTGCTGTTTCTCATATGCCAAACCCCTGCTCCTGCACGTCATATTTCTCTAGCTCCTTTCAGGATGGGAGAACCAGAAGCCTAGATATTATCCCAGATGGCTTTTATGTAAGTATACAATTTTTTTCTTTAAGCTGTTCCAATAAAAACTTTCCTGTTTGCATCAAATCCAAAACAACAGGTTCACAGCTCAGCCTCTCTGGGCTGTTACCACCAGAAGCCGCCTTTAGAAATAGCTACAATGGGAACTCTGAGTAAAGATCTTGGAGAACACAAATTCCCAGCCCATGACATGGACCAGCACTTAGAGTGAATCATCCTAAAAACACTACAGAGAAGATTTTTGTTTCTCCAGCTTCCTCGCAGTGTTTAGTTCAAAGATGACAATGTACTCTTTCCTGAGCTTTTACAAGATAGAATGTTTCTCTACAGTGATAATTTTCACACTTGCCTTTTTACCACAGATTATCTGCCTTTTCCTTTCACCTCTCTCTGCAGGTGTTTGATCATTAACAGAAGTGTAAAACACCAAGTTCTGCTCCTTCCCAGAAAGCTTTCCGACTCCTGAAGTCACCAGGAAAAAAACTACATAGCAGAGTTAAAAGGAATAGTAACGTAAACATCATCTTTAAACCCACACATATTTTACAGGTTGACAAAAAAGGAAAAAAGCATGTTTGAACGTCTGAATCACTACACTTCCTATGTTTTTTTTTGGATAAATCCTGTGCAAATCTACCTACAAACACCTCACTCTACTCACACGTCTGAAGTCCTGATCCAGCCACAACCCATCAATATCAAACCTGGCTCTGACAAACTCCACGTTGTTTCTCCTTAAACCATGAGGTTTCTTAAGAACTCTGTGAATGGGTTTTGTTCCCATCACCGCGTCCCTCAAGTGATTAAACTGCTTTACTCTACCAAGAGGCATTAAACAAGGAATAAGGACAAAGTGCTGCTACCAAGATTTTGGAAAGCAGCATAACCAAAATACGTGACAATGCCAAAACCCTGACCCTGAAGCTCTCTGGGTCTCACACCCAAACAATTCTGCCAGTAGAACGTCATGCACACTGTATGAACCAAAAAAGACTCTGCACTATCAAGTTTTGATATGAAAGTCAAGTGCATATTTTAGGTGTTTTTATTGTCAACATCCCACTGGCACAGAATACTAACTTCTTACACAAGTCATTTGATATTTAAAAAAAATAACCAGCAAATACTTCTTATTTTGCAACAATTTGTTAGAGGAAGAAAGGACTATTTACCACTTGACAAGTCTAATTTACAGTCAGATTAGAACATTACGTCTCTATTTCAATACCAAAAATCACCCTTTCATTCAACAAAAAAAAAAAAAAANTAATAAAGTCAGTCAGTGCATTTTCCATTGCCTTGAGGTGGAAGGCAATACTGCATCATCAGTCAGGCACAATACTATTCACACCATTAAACTGTTGTTCTTAAAATAATCTTAGCAGCGTCAAAGTTTAAAAAGCTCAAGTGTTCGGGATGTGTTGTTGAGGGAGGGTTGCACGTGCAAAAGAAAGCACTAAGCAGAGATAAGCAGAACACTTATTCTGGGATGGGAGAAACATATGTAGAGAGAACAAACCACATTTCATCCGAAAAGCAGACTTTAAAATATTTGCATTGAAAATCAAAGTAAGGGAAAAACGTAAACTTAAGACCAGATGCTAAGCAGGTGCTTTGCATGCACCTACCTACCCGCCCCCGAAACTCCATCCGCACGGCCACCGCAAACAACCCTGCCTCCAAAACACTACTGCGAGCCGATTAAATTTCCAACAGCTCCAACACTACCTGTACTGGCATTTCCTGCTCCGGACAGCCTTTGGGCAGCTCTCCCGCCGGTGGAGGGGCGGGTGGGCCATGTTAAACATTAACCGGGTGCCCGAGGGGCTCGCAGGGTCCCCCCGGCTTACACAACGCGCGGAGCCGGCGCTGACCCCGCACCCACGCAGGGCCGGCAGGGACTTAACCCCGCACGAACCTCCGGCCGGGGGAGCACACGGCGGTCCCGTCCTTCGTCCCACCTCGGCACCGCCGCTGCTTCCTCCAGCGGGAGCGGAACCGGGAGCAGGACCCACTCCCAGCCCATCTCAGCTCTTCCAGGGGTCTCCTCCTGCCCATCCCGGCTCCTCCAGGGCTTCTCCTTCTGCCCACCTCGGCTCTCCCCCTGCTTACCTCGGCTCTTCCACGGCTCTCCCGGTGCCCACCACTGCTCTTCCAGAGCTCTCCCAGTGCCCACCTCAGTTCTCCTTCTGCTCATCCCGGCTCATCCAGGGCTCTCCTCCTGCCCACGCCGGCTCTCCCGGTGCCCAGGGTTCTCCCAGTGCCTACCCCGGGCTCTCCTCCGGCTTCCCCAGGGCTCTCCTGGTACCCACCTCGGCTCTTCCAGGGCTCTCCCAGTGCCCACCCCGACTCTCCCCCTGCTTATCCCGGCTCCTCCAGGACTTCTCCCGGAGCTCACCCTGGCTCTTCCAGGGCTCTCCCGGTGCCCACCTCGGCTCTTCCAAGGCTCTCCCAGTGCCCACCCCGACTCTCCCCCTGCTTATCCCGGCTCCTCCAGGACTTCTCCCGGAGCTCACCCTGGCTCTTCCAGGGCTCTCCCGGTGCCCACCTCGGCTCTTCCAAGGCTCTCCCAGTGCCCACCCCGACTCTCCCCCTGCTTATCCCGGCTCCTCCAGGGCTCTCCTGGACCTCACCCCGGCTCTTCCAGGGCTCTCCTCCTGCCCACCCCCAGGTTCACTCACCCCCGGCGGCTCCTCACGCAGCTCCTCTCCCGCCCCCTCCCGGCGGCGACTCCAGGCGCGGCCCCGCCCTCGCCTCAACTTTTGCTTCCCCCGCTTCCCGCTCCTCCTCCTCGCCTTCCCGCGGCCTGACGCCGCCGCGCCTGCGCACTCAGGAGCTCTTTCCCGGCCGGTATTCCCGGATATTCCCGAGCCCAGGAGGGAGGGAAGGAGGGCGGGGCCGGGGCGTGGCCGCGCATGCGCCGTTGGTGCGCGGGAAAGGCGCGCGAGGCCTGAGGGCGCTCTGAGGGGGCCGCGGTGGCGCCTGAAGCGGCGGGGCGGGATCGGGGCGGGATCAGGGCGGGATCGGGATGGAATCGGGGCGGGATCGGGCTCCCCGCGCCCTGCTGAGCGAGAGCCGCGGCGAGGTAAGGGGGGCTGGTGCCGGCCCGCTGCTCCCCGCCGTGTCGCCCGTCGAGGGCACGGCCGCCCCGAGGTTTGAAGGGGCAAGGCCGCAGCGGGTGCCACTCAGTCCTGGGGAGCCAAAAGTCCCTTAAAGCGAGCTGCTCTTCCAGCAATTGTGTTCCAGGATGTCTGGCTGCTTTCCTTAAGATGCCAGAGAAAAGGAGCCAGCTCGGAGTGGCAGCTGGAGCCAGGGCACGCCCCACACAAGTAGTTTTTAACACCTCGGAGTTGCATTTGCTTTCCGTGTTGCCCAGAAGGATCCTGTATTATTAGTATATTATACAACTATCACCTACTCGAAGGTCACTACCCCAAAGCCTCTGATTTTTAAGTTCCCTCTGATTTTTATCTGGTGTATTATTTTGGCGTGGGAGGGGTGTTTCCTTTTGTTATTTGCGAAAGGAATTCCGTATTCCTGAGCGCTCATTTTCTAGTTGCCCAAGGACCTTGTATATTTCGCTATGATGACCATCTTCCTGGATGAACATGGAGATTTCATTAACACATTTCATTTCTAGACCAGCAATGATGTTTTAAGTGTTACCACGCCCAACATCGGTCTGTGGTGCATGCTACTGGATACAGCTTCTTGTTTCTCTCTCATCCAATTGCCTTTTTAATAGTTTTCCAGGGCTGGAAAAGTGTTTCTGTATATAAGAGCATGTTCAGTTTTCCAATATCATCTTCTGCAATACTACATTAAATAATTTCCTTGTAAAGTTCCCTTCCTGCACCTACTTTAGGTCATCCAGATTGCAAAGTGACTGTGTGGCGCTACATAAGGCACTACGTCAATTTGATTCGCTACCTTATATAAATGCTACTCTTTGGTTGTTCTTGTATCATTTTTGTTCAAAATTGATACATTTTGATCAGACTGTTTTGGCTGGTGTCTCTTTATCACTGATTGTCAAAGCTCTCTGGCGATGGCAATTTTCTCAGTTTCAGTCTCCAACATTTTTCATCAAATGGCCGACTTTTTACTTCCAAAAAAAAACCCCAAATTAGGGACATTTTAATTATATTTTCCAAATTTTTGCCTTATGAGTGTATATATATATATGGCCATGTTTTTCAGTGATCTCTGTAGTTGTACTCAGAAGTTGGAGTTACTTCGTACAGGATTTATGCAAAATCTTTATTTTCCTTGAGCCTTTCAGATGTCATGGCCAGTAACAAACATAATTTTTTTTCCTTATTTTTAACAGTTACCATATTTCCGTGCCTCTTGTTTTCTTAAAATCTTCCTAGATGTTCTGATTTTTGAAGGGAATTGAATATCTCCTGCTTTCATTGCCCTAAGATTCATATGATATATTGGCACAATGAGCGTTCTTTTTGTTGTTCTTTCTAAGCAGTTTATTGATAAGCATTTGAATTTCTAATTCTCACTAGAAATTTGAAGGTAAAATCAAGTTAATAGTTGATACATTAACTTATAAAAAACATTGCTTATTGTTTTGGTTAGTATCAGTTCAGTCCTCGAGCCCTGCATTACTTGTTTGCAAAGCCAGTCAAGGAAAAGGCATCTGTGTATCCCAAAGTGGGACTATGACCTCATTTTGATATTTTTGCTTCTCCCTGAATTCTGCTTTTTTGTTTGCCTCTGCCCTTTCTTCAGCAGGGATTTGTTCTTCACCACTAATCTTTAGAAGTCACTCAAGATTTATATCGGTTTCTTCTGTGCCTTTTTTCTCGGGATAAGTGTAGTTTGTGAGCTTTAATTATGGTATATTTTAAGATTCCCTAGCAGTGAATCTTAGCGGAGTCTTCCATACAGTTCAGACAGAGAATGACACAGGTGCAGCACAGGAAGCCCTAAATGAGGTAACAGAAGAATTTTAAAATTAGAATAAATGCTGCAAGTGCAAAACAATGCTACAAGGGCAGATGATTTCCTGTCCCACTTTGTGTTAGTACAGGACACGTGCTGGGCATGATGCACGAGGCCAAAAAATTGTTTATATGGCTTTATTACTGATGTTTATGCAACGTTTGGTACTGTTAGTAACACAGATGGTTAAACTGGAGAGCTGAGAGTTGGAAACGTGTTAAGCTTGGAAGAGAGGGCTTGAGGGTGTGGGTTCAGAGAGTGGCACAAAACACAGAGCTGACCATATAGAGATCCTCAAGCATATCCAGGGCATTGGGGTTTTGCACATGTCCAGTGCAGTTTAAAACGTATTTATGGATAGTTAAGTGCCAAAAGAAAAAATCTTAATTGGGACACATCAGAAAGTTTGGAAATAATTGCATTAAATATTTTTTCTTGAAATTGCAGGCATCACACGTCCTTTTCATCAATGAATTGGCTGCAGATCTGTTTCACAGTTGCACACAAAAGGGTTTATCTTTGTGTTACAATTTTCCTGTTGCAGTGTCATCTATACTGCTGTTGCCACTGGCTGATCTGTAAATTCTGATTCCTTTGTCTGAAATAATTTTATTGTGTTTTATATATACATATGTATATATATANAATAGAATGCAAAAAAATGTTAGCAAAGGTTTAAAAAATTATCTTGTCCTGTGTGAGAAAATTAACATTATTTGTTTTAAAATACATGAGTTGAGTCCACACCTCACACTTCTCAGTCTTTAACTAAATAAAATTTAACACAAATATGTTAGAGAATAGGCTGATAAAAAAAAAAAAAAAANCAGTGTTTCTATGAACGTTTTCATACCTGTAGCTGTACTGGAACACCTGTTCTCTAATTTCTTTGGTATTTCTTCTTGACACTTCGAACATGTTTACAACAAGCTCTTCAATCAACTGCTATCCTCTTCATGTTCTAATGTTTATTTTTAAAAAAACTACTTTAAACCTTCTCTGATTGAAGGGGTAGAAGACTAAATTTTGAGGTTTTTTGGGTTTTGTTGTTTTTGTTNTTCTTAATCCTTTCTGAAGTTTTCAGAGCTCCCAGAAGATAGTCTATGGTGTAATATAACAATCCTTACCCCCGCCCCCCCTTCTATTTGCAGAAGCTGATTTTCACTTGCAAAGTAGTAAGTTACTTTTCAGGTGTAAATTTGATATGTGTGCCTGTAGAATATATGAAGTTTAAAACCTGGTAATCAAAGAATATGATGAAAAAAACCAAAAACTAACACAACGTGGAAGTAAATAGGATAAAACATTTTTATGTAATGGACAGATCATGCCAAAGTTGTCTGCTTTCTTTCTGTGATACAGTAACTGCTTTTCTAGACAAACAAATTGGTTAAACTGGAGAAAAGGGGAATTTTTAATGTGTCAGATGGGAAAAGAAACGGCCTAGAGGAAAAGGTGGCAATATGTTCTGCTGAATGGCAGAAGGAAGTTGTTGAAGCTCTGTCCAATAACTCATACTGAAACTGGTGTTGTTTGTGTTTTCATTAGTGATCTTGGCACAAGAACTAGAACTTGCTAATGAACTTGGTTGACATCACAAAGTTGGGAAATGCTCCCTGTAGGGTGACATTGTACTGGAATAATTGGATGACCTTGAGGAATGAAGAAATGAAACGGGATACAATAGAATAACAGAAAGTACAAGATCATGTGTTAGGGCCTAATAGGAAAGGCTCTGTGATAGAAGCTCAAAGCTTGTCAGATGGAAGATGAGAGAATTCCAAGGAACTGAGTGTATAAGCCAAAGACAGAGTGGCTGTGAGTCACTGGTTTTGTGCTGGTGTGGAAAATGTGAATTCAGTTTTAGATAAATTCAGACCCGTAATTCCTGTATGGGTGAAAGAGTACTAAAGACAAGTGTTGTACCTGTGAGACTTTAAAACTGAGAACACATTGGGAAATTCACATGCAAGAAATTGGACTTAGAAGAGTAGTAAAAGTTGTGTTGGTTTTTTTTTTTNGGGTTTTTTTGTGTAGTTTTTTTCTTTTTAAATTAAATGATGTCTTACTGAGTCATGGATTTTGTCTTTGTAACTCTTGTTCTTCTGCAGGGATCTCCCTCCTTATGAACTGCTAATCATGTGAAATCAACTGGATGTACTTAGCAGGAACAGTGTCTGTACTTATTGAGGGATTTTGCAAAAAGTAAATCAACACATTATGTGTAGGGTCTGAGGCAGAAAATTCCACAAGCTAAATCAGAATTTAAGGTGTGGTTTATTAGTTACATCTCTTTTTTTAAGGTCTTTTCTCTGCATTTACTTCAGTGCTACACATTATACTACCTATTATGGCTCAATCTCTTCTATTGGCCCATCATAAAGAATGTTAGTGATCAAGTACCATTTAGCATTGACTTTAAGATACCTACGAGACACTGCCACTTAAATTGTAAAACATGTTTAAGTCCAGTGGCTGTCATGTGCTCTGTGAAGTAATTTCTGAGTCTGAAGAAAGCCTGGGAGGATGTGCTACTCTTCTCAGAAGAAAAAAGGATAAAGAAAATCATTCTTCTAGAGGAAAATGTTATTTCAAGGATACTAGGAGAACTGGACCTTGTTTTGCAGAGACTGTAGCAGAGTAAAGTTTCATTAAGGAAGGTAAGGGTTACTTAAGAGTACGTGATTTTCTGTATTCTCTATGCCTTTGGGGTATTGTCAGATCATATGTTTAAACTTTTCTGCCCTCGGAGGAGAAAAAAAATCCTTCACATTCCAAGATGTTCTTGTACTTACTCATCTTTTTTGGTGAGTGAAAAAAGTCATGGTGCCCTGCATAATACTCAAGAGTTACTCATAATGAGGAAAACACATTGGGAGGAAGGAGAGCCATGAAGGAGTAAAAGGATTAGAGAAAAAGTAGATAGTATTTTTATTATTTGGGACATAAAATAATCAGGCATTTGCTAGAGGGGCTGAAGGGAACCCTAATAACATTTTAGTGCAAGTTCTATAGGTCATATACTCAACTGTATTGCCACAAAAAGATCCAAAATGAGCAGAAGTGAAAAATATGTCTTCAGCTTTCAGTAAGTTAAGTGAGGACACATTATTTCATGGGTAACTTTACCTATCTGTATTCCAGTGCTCAAGCTTCCCCTACCATGAGTAGTACCACAACTTTTCCTTTTGAACATACTCTAGCAGTGTTTTCCTCGTGTAGTCTGTAGCAGGCAGTCACATGAAGCTTAGTCATCTGATTGATCTCATTCCCACATCCTGTATAGAGTCTCAAATTTATACATGTAAATTGAGGACATAAGAAGGCATGAATGAAAGAAGGAGAAAATTGATCCTGTCTGAAAAAAGAATCGTTGGGTTTGTTTCAGTGTAAAAGCTCCAAGTGAAGTTTTAGAAGTCATGAGAGTGTTAAGTGTTTATTTCTTTTAGCCAGGTTAAAAAAAAATCATATTGTTTCTGTGCAAGTTTCTTCTTCCTCCTCTCAACTGTAGGCACACTGTCATAGAACATAACCGTCATTTTTAAAATTTTCTTCCAGTCGGTGCAGAAATAAATATATTTTGCTCTTTTTCTTTGTACCTTAGCCTGACTATACATTCTTTCATGGTGGTTTTCAAGTGCTAAAATGTTCAATGGGGTAGCAGAAGCAATGTCATTGAAGTCGTCTAGAATTTCACCCTGAGAAGAAAACCCTTTGGTTTGCATTCTTCTGCAGACTTTTTGATGATAATGGGCCTGTAACAAGGGTTCTGTGTGCTTGATTATGTTCATTCTTTAGGAACAAGGAAAAGGATGGGGGTTGTGTAAGTCTTGCAAATGGTTATTTTTCCTCTTGGATAATCCAATTTCTAGTCCAATAATCTACTTCTGTGCAACAACAATGCAACTGAAATCCTCTCCTATTTTAGGCTCTTCTGTTTTTAAAGTTAGTTTCTGGAACAGTAGAAGTATAAGAAAATTCAGTGCATGCTGTAGATATGTATGAGAGGCTTGTTTGAAATTGTGTCCTCATCTGGGTGCTCTTGCATAAATAAAGTTTTTATGTTGATCTTTGTTGGTGTTGCATCAGTCTTGGACAATCCTTTCAAGTTTCCAGGTCTCATTTTTTGCTTCCTCTTAGGATGTAAGCCAATGGATGTCTGCAACAGAAAAAGAAAAGGAAGGCAGAGAGGTTTGGATTCACACAGACACCCTCTGTGGCTACTCTGAGCTTTTGAGGGGAAATCCAACATGAAGTAAAATTAAGACAGAAGAGCAATATTTAGTGAGTATAAAATCAGGAGTAATACGGTGGCTAACAGCATATGATATATACTCTGTCTCATTAGAAATAAAAAAAAAAATACTTCAGAGAATAGAATGCAAAAAAATGTTAGCAAAGGTTTAAAAA